>JAJIYU010003270.1:0-27557 GCA_030144865.1 Tinospora cordifolia | reverse complement strand
CTGGCTGTCAATACTGACACCAACTTGGAACAGGTTTCAAAATGAACCCACTGGAAAGGGGTTGAGTTTCAGAATTGATCTCTCCCCAGATCTGGAGCACAGAGAGTATTTCCATCCGATCTGAATTACGACTGAACTAATACATTGATTGGATCGAATTAATCTCTGAAAGTGTTTGATCTGCTTGTATTGTTTGGTTGGAATAATGGATTAAATAGATGGATTGATTCATTAAGCTGTGTAGCTCACCCCCCTTATTTTTCACAATAGGAAATTGATCAGGCTTGCGAGGAGATTATTCCTTAGAAAGTTTTATGTATTTTAATGTAGGGTAAATTGGCCCAAGTGAACTCTTGTATTCTCAGTTTCAAATTTATTTTCCGCTGTAATAGAATATTGTACCTGAAATTGTTAAATGATCAAATGAAAAATATACTTATTTTGATGTTATTTTTGTACATAGACTAATGTACATAGGAATCCTAATACATTTGGGAAGAAGAAAATGTAGCACAGGCCCGTCTCCCGGGCATCCCAAGATTTTGATCAAATAGAATTGAACCATCAGATGACGTGGAAGATGGTACTCGGGAGGCGGGGTGTTACAAGGCTTAGCTTTGTTTATTGCTTGATTGAAAGGCTTGCCCAGATATGTTTGTCTTATCTAAGTCTACATAGATGATCAGTTTCACCTATAACAGAAGAGAACACCTTTCAAATGTTAAAAAAATTGATAAATAAATAAATATATATATATATATATATATATATATATATATATATATATATTACTGAAGTTATTATATCTTTTATATCAAAAAGAATGAATCATTTTTTTTCATTTTTTGTGGGAGGAAACTCAACCCTTGAATTAGTAGTGTAATAAGAAGTGCGATGACAACTTTATTTGAAAATCATTTGCTATTATGTGAAATTTCAAAATAAAATTAAAAAAAAAAGGTTTTACCCTTTTAAACAAATATTCTAAATAGAAACAAAAAAAAAAAAGAATTTTTCGGCCAAGTTTTTGAAAAAAAAAATCGTTAATTTATAAAATTAACTATAAAAATGCTTTTTATTTTAGTCATCAATTTAAAGTTTAGAAGATTAAATAAAAAAAAATCAACTAATAAAGAATTTTAGGTGAACAACCAACTGTTTCTTATTATATATATGGCATACAAAGTATAGCTGATTCAGTGGAAGGAAAAGGATAGTATGCAAAGTTGAAGTTTTTCTTATTGAGCTATCATTTATAGTAATATGTTGTAAATAAATTATAATCTCTTTGTACAAAATCTAACCAAAATCAATAGCGGAGAGGATATTACCACAAAGAAAAATAGCTTTCTAACAGAATACTAGCTCTTTATTAGTAACTACTTTTGAAGAAAACGGCATGTCTCTTATAGTGAGTTACTTGTCCATTGATAAAGCTTGGGTAACTCAAGCTTCATCCAGGGTGTTTGGGCTGGTTCTATTTTCGCTTGTGGCCAACTTTGAGTAAAAGGAACCCATTTATCACTAAGAATCCCACAACCAATACAGATTAAAGGACATCTGATTACTATCTCCAAGGTCTAAGTAGAGGAGGTTTGCTCTTCCTTAAGAGTGGTTACCACAGGTTCCCACGTATGGCTCATTGAGGATGTTCTCACTTATATCTCATTGAGGATGAGTTGAGCTTGTTCCTCTCAAAAACACTTCAAAACACACCAAATATGAGAGAGGTTGAAGCTTTGCAAGTAGAGCTCATCATCCATTAGCACAAATCTTGTCACTCACCTTTAGATCTTCGTCACGGGCACTTTGTCTTCTAAAAGCTGGTCAATCTTTTAGGCATCTTACTATGAGTTCCATCTAAGAAGAGTTAAGCTTAGCTTCGATAACCTAAGAAGTAGGGTCTTCCTCTTTAATGCTTATACTCAAAAGGTGATTTACCAAAAGTTGAAAAAATGAGTTCATCGCTAACATTATGGCACTTTGATAGTGCACTCATGAGTGAGTTCTTTACTCAAGGGATCTAGATAACGTAGCACTCTTGAAAATTGACGAGGACATCTTGCAGCATGTTGAGGTAGCTTGCATAAGCTTGTCTTTTGCATAGTATTCTAAGGTCACTAGGCCTGTGATAAGCCAAGAATTGTAATTAATGTTGACTCTATGTATCTCCCCTATCTTAGTGTCATTAGGAGCCTTGTTACAAGTACCTTGTACTTGAACTTGTTGCCAACGCAAACAAGCCAAAATGAATAAATTTGATGTGATTTTCTGCTTTAGGTGAGACCATTAGGACTACCTACTCAACACTGGTTCATGCATGACAAGTCATCAAAAAAGTTGTTAAGTTTACTCTAGCTCTTCCTCCATTTTACCCTTCTTTTAACTTAAGGAGAACTCTTTAATGAAGGTCGCTAAGGCTTATCCCTCAATAGAGATGTATGTTTGTATTTGATATCAAACTTGTTGAGATATACCAATCTCTTAGTTAGTCATTCACATATCTCCAACTTCCACAACACTTGTCATATTTGTTGCTCTGTTAATGCTAGTATATCAAGTGTGCTTGAAAGGATGATCTAAGCTTTCAAAAATGACAAGGCTTAAACAAGTATTTTTATTTTGCAACATCTAAATGACTTGCTTGCATATTATATAGGTATTCAGCAACTTAGTCTTCTCTTACGAGAGTCCAACTCATTTCTTTGTCACATACCAACAAATACAAGTAAATCTTCTCACCTACAATCTATTTCAAAAATAATGTAGATGAACTAGGTAAGCCTTTAGGTCATGAAAAGCTTTCTCACACTCCTCGTCCTAATAGATGGAATTCTATTTCATCAATTTAAATAAGAGATGGCTTTTACCTATCGAATCAACACAATGACACGTCCCATCAATTGTTGTATCTCCTTCAAAGTCCAAGGTGATCTTATTCTTATGTCAAAGGCAGCTTAGATTTTATCATGGGTCGCCCTTAGTCCTCTATAGTTTGCCAAGAATCCACAAAATTTTTGTATAGTAATTCCAATAGTTCACTTACTCATTGAGCTAATGATCTAACCTCTTTACTAACATGTTGGTGGATGATGCTGCAGACATATCTAAGGATATCCCATTGAGTTAATGATCTAAACTCCTTGGTAACATGTTTTCATAAATATTCGTGCTCATGCCAATCTTATTTTATAAAACTTGGTTATCCAACCCCTAATAAGTTGTTTTAGCATCTTAGACCAAAGGGCATTACTTTATAGTAATATAAACCTTTATTTATGATGAACGAGGTATTCTACTCACCTTTGTGATACATCAAGATTTATTTCTACCAAATTAAGTAGCCATGACACTAAAGAGTGCATACCTTGATGTGGCATTGACGAGTTGGTTTATGTACAAAGAGGAAAGCTAACCTTTGGACACACTTTATCGAGATTGTATAATTAATGCCCATCCTTAAATTGTTCGTAGGCTTTTGCACTATCACCATTCTATGTGTGCTACTTTGTAAAGAATTGAGCTTAAATGAGTTGTTCGACTTCCTTTCTAAGAAGGGATTGTGCTCTTCCTATGCTTAGTGTTTTTATCTTCTATTATACTGGATGACTTGGTATTCTAACACCAAGCTCATGGTTACTTTATGAACGATTTAACAAATCATCTATGGTCATTACCTCCTTTTATTGGTCTTGTGCCTCCAAATTTGAAATGTCACTACTTGAATCTAGATTGTGGTTAGATATCTTGTTGGCTTGCACAAGCTCTCTTTGATAGGTTAGTTGTCTATATGCATGACCTTCAAGTAACATTCTTGTGACTTCTTTTACTTCCTCTTACCATTCCTACTTCTCATTTTGTAAGAGATTTGAGGGCAAGGTGGTATGTGGAAATAATTAATCTGAAGTCATTAAGAAGATGTCAGCCAATTATTTTGTTGTATGATGATAGTCGCTTGATGACTAAGAAGTTCACCATCACAGTCAATTTGAGCTTTCCTCTGTACTGGTGCAAGCAAGAATTATGTGATCTTCCAATATTATGTTCTTGTCATTAGACCTAATGGGTGAGACATCCACCATGGAGAGTTGGTATTTTTCTGCCCTCACTTATCGAATGTCAACCAATATAGATTCTAATTTGTATTTGTGACTAGAATATGATGGACTTTATAAATGGATATGTCAATGACCAAATTATTTCCATGAGGATGGCATATATCACATACCTTTGCTTTGTAAAAGTAGTAGCAACATCCACTCACATTTGCTTTTATACTAACTCAAAAACATTCGTTGAGTTGGTTCAAGCTACTTGAGCAAAGGGTTTCTCTATTGACATCTCGCCACATTTAATATATTAAGGTTACTCTACTTTAATTTAGTCTAAGGAGCAAAGTCTGGTCTAACTTGGACCCCTGATGAACTCCTTTAGATGAAATTGTAGAATCAAGGCCTCAATCTTGTCCTTAGGATAGTAGCAGTACTTTCTCTTCTCCTACTGGTCTAATGGTGTCTAAAGTCAACCACTTCAAACATTCCTCATCTGGAACATTCAAGAAGACCTGCTCTCTTAAGGTGGTGAAAGGTTTGAAATTAGTGTATACACATTGTGGGCCTCCCTACCCTTTCTCTCTTGACGTTCGCTCCTATGACTCTTTCCACCTTGATTGTCACCTTTGTTTTTGCCCTCCCTTTTTTTTAGATCTTATCTTTCTTTGGATTGTTTCGATAACCTTGTTTTTCTTTCCTAGCCCTCACCTTGCTCATATGTGTTCATGTACCTCTCGGTTTTGTTTAGAACTTTCTCATATGTTTAAGCTTTCTTCTTGGGCAAAGCGTAATAAAATCTTATCAACCTTTTTGTTTTGTCATCACAATCAATAATGTGAGTTGAGTGTTGGTGATCACTGAAAGTGTACAGGATTGAAATAGTAATACACAGTAAAAAATCGGATATCCTCCTCAACGAACAATATATGGTTAATAATTTAAATCCCAACCTACTATTAGTATCAATTTCATTAAGGCTTAAAATTATGTTTTGATGATTTTAAACTAAAATCAAGTTGAAAACAAACGAATATTGGATTGAAAACTGTATCAATTAAGATTCTAGGATAGTAAAACTTCATGTGATCCTCCTTAATTTTTATTTCAGTTAATTTAAATCCAACTTCTGTAGGTTATAGAACTTTTCACTAAAACCCTCTCCCCGAGGCGCCTTAATGCCTATTAGTCTGATTTTTCAATACCCTCTGTTGAGGCGTACAATTAACAAACTAATGCAACAAACACAACAATTACGTGTAGCCCCTATTAAATCAACAACCTCCTAGTTAATTGATCATTATAGGTCGATACTTTGATTATCTAACCGTTAAACCTCTCTTCCGAGTTAGTTTAACAGTTTGACATCGATTTATTTATGGCTAGTAAATTAAAAGCATTAAACACACAAAGTATAAAACAAAACCTCATAATAGATTAATCAAAACATAAAATCAAGGGTTCCTACAATCCAAATTACCTCCTAGAAATTAAAATTACTTAGCCAGACATAACGTAGAGATCACAACACAAAGATTTTAAACAAATGGAAGATCATAATCAAGGCTTGATCTTATTCTTTACCTTCTTCTTCGTCTTTGCTCCCTTGCTTTGGCCATCAAAAAATTAATAATATTCACTCCACCTTTAACCCTAAAATGTGTTCCTAGTTATATAAGTCCCTTAAAACTCCCAAAATCTGAATTAAAAAACTTAAAATTACATTTTTAATTGCACTAACGTGGTAACGGATCGCGGTAGTCTCACTCATAAAAAATACAAAAATATGTAAAAACCTATAGTACCACAATAGTCATCCTGCTTCTTGACTTATCTCTATGGTTACCGCGGTAATGATCTACCTGCAACCACCCATGTTCTGGATATCGTGGTACTAGTCCACAGTAATGCTCTGCCTGATTTTCCCTATGTCCTGCTCTAGTTACTATGGTAATATGTTTCTCTACCATGGTAATCAGTTGGTTTCTTGCCAATTTTGGGTCTTTTTTTATCTTCATTCTTCAATGTATTGTTTCCACTTAATGTGAACTTACATAAACCATTAAAAACCTACCTCGGACATTAAATAACTACAAATCATATTGAATTTTTCTACATAAGCAAATGACATTCAATTATCATATAAACGCTTATGAACCTAATTATAAATAAATATGTCTTATTTCCTATCTAAACTCATGCAAAACATGTATAAAACACATGTTATATGGTTAGTATACAATGCAACTAACATTGAGCATCATTGAATTAATCAAGGTATTCCTTTATGTTCTCCACTTGTTTTCTTTTTTTTTTTAATTGCTAGCAAGCTATTTAACAGTTTTCTTTTTCTTTTTTGCCTATAACTATTCTATAAATTTAAGCCACTTTTAAGTTCATCCTCTAGAGTAATGTAAAAGGCTTTTCACATTATTGCATTATGATATTCTTTGAACTTCATCCATGACTATAGTTTTTTATATGTTCTTTGAATTTTCTCTCTTTCTCTTTGGTTTCTTACTATATGTTCTCGAGTCGGTTTTATGCACACCGTAAGATTATTTACCGTAAGCTATTATAAGGCCATAAATATTGGGGGAGCTCTCCCAAGTGACTTTCTTCACACCCACAATTCCAATTCCAAACCTCTAGTTAAGGGGTATGAGTCTCATTCAGTTAGCTCAAACTTCATTTGTGTTCCTTCATTTGGCCTCTGTGGCTTTCTATGAAAAATAAAATAAGAATTTATATCTTCAATCATTATGCAAAAGAATACTTTTACGACAGATTTGGTATGCCAAAAAAAAATTCTTTTAAAAATATATGGGACTAGTTAGCTTTGAAAGAATTCAACAGGATATGATTAAATAACTTTAAGAAAAGAAAATTGCAAATCATTACAACAATACAAAAAAAAAAAAAGTCTTCTTTTCTAAATTGTCACTATTTTATTCAAGAATATACATAAAATTATTTATTTATTTTGTTTTCTTTGGCAACATAGAAATGGAACTAAAAGAAGCTTTATAACATTATATTTTACACACAAAGCAAATCCTTCAAAAATAAAAATTAATATCCAATGTTTAAGTTCTAAGAATTGTATATACTTGTACTAATAGATCCAATGAAACTCAAGTGGAATACAATAATAATAATAACAATAGATGATAACCCACAAAAAAATGAGTATAATATTGTCTTAAAGAAATAATTGTTCTATAATTCCTACCCAATTAGTTATGTGCAGCAATAGAGGACATCTTCGTAGCATTTCTTATTAATAATGTATAAGTTTCTACACCATACAAAATATATAATATAGTATAATTAACATAATATAAAGCTAGGATTGCCTTTCTATAAATGGACAGAGGACTAGATACACTGGGTTTGTGAGATTATTTTATTATCAAAGCATATCCTTATAATCTTTTAATAAATAGTCTAAGAAACAAGGCGGGCCCTTCTTGGCCTTCACCTACACTTCGCAATATGTTTTTTTAATAAAATCAAACATTTATAAATGTAAACAATTATTATTATTATTAATATTATCATATTTATCTAACAGTAAAATTTAAATATTTAATTATTTTTTACATTAATCTAATTATATATTTCCTGTGATATAAAAAAGTGAAAGTACCTTATACAAAACAAAGGTCACATGTGCAATATATATATATATATATATATATATATTGTAACACCCACCAAGAATCCTACCGAGACTCTTACCTACGTCGTAGGGCCCACGCCATAACATAGTCCTTGTAATTGTGTTCATCATAATAATAATATTCTGTCGATGTTTTTGCATGATCCTCTTCTGTGATGAATCCACTTCAAACTCAAAATCTTAACCTCTCAATTAGTAGCTCAATGGTAGTGGATGAGGAATGAACAAGGTACTTATGTCCCAGGTCTTTGGTTCGAATCTCCACGGAGGCGGAGGAAAACCCCAAGGGGAGGGAACAGTATCTTGTGAGTGACATGTCATGACGTGGGCCCTACGACGTGGGTAAGAGTCCTATTAGGATTCTCGGTGGGTGTTACAATAAAAAGGCGCCTTTTTATTGTAACACCCCCCGAAAATCCTACCGGAACTCTTACCCACGTCGTAGGGCCTACGTCATAGCGTGTCACTCACAAGGTACTGTCCCCTGCCCCCTGGGGTTTTCTTTCGCCTCTGCAGAGATTCGAACTTAAGACCTAGGGCTCAAGTACTTATTTCTTTCCTCATCCACTACATTGGGCCAATGGTAGTGGATGGTAGCGGATGATGAAAGAAATAAGTACTTGAGCCCTAGGTCTTAGGTTCGAATCTCTGCGGAGGCGAAAAAAAAACCTCAGGGGGCAGAGGACAGTACCTTGTGAGTGACACGCCATGACGTAGACCCTACGACGTGGATAAGAGTTCCGGTAAAATTTCCGATGGGTGTGTTACATATATATATATATATCCGGTAAAATTTCCTGTGGGTGTGTTACATATATATATATATATATTAATGATTTAATAAGTGTGACAGTGTGTAAAGGAAAAGTTAGAAATATTGTCCTTTTTTTTGTTTTTTGTCTCTTTATTTTAAGTGGAAATGAGATGTGTCACACAATCAGAGACGAGTACTTTTTAGATTTTTGTCAATTTTATATAAATTTCTTTCTTTAGGACTATTTCATATGTGTGTTTGATTTGGAATTGGCATACATTTAAAATTAATGAATTTATTAATAAGATAAATTAATGAATTTATTAATGTTCAATCCACTATTAGGTGATAGCCCAATTGGTAGAAAAACTAAATATAAATAGATTAAGGTCAACTTAATTATATTTTTATTATATATAATTCTAAAAGAATATTATCACTAAAAAAACCCATAAATATAAAAAAATAGTAATAAAAAACTCATAAATATCAAAAATTAGTAATAAAAAATTGGTCTTCCTTTAGTAACATAAGCCATGATCCACCAAGCTAAATGAAGGAGTGAAGTGACATGGCGAGCAAGAATTCTGCAAGGTAGATCAGTACTTGTTAAACTCAACTACTAACCTAGATTAATGAAAACCTTTGCTTAGTTGGATCAACACCTAATATAATCAAGCGACGCAATACACATACAAAGATCTAGAGAAACATTACAATTAATTATATAAATGGTCAGACATAACAAAACAAGCAAACAAACTAGTTTCTGTTGTCAACCATTCTTTGAGTTTAGCAAAAAGGAAAGAAAATTGTACTTTTGTAGCAAAGGTGACTAGGTAAACCAAGCAAAACAGCCAAATAAAGAAGTAAAAGAGCCATATTGAGAAGCGGACTGTAAACTTGAAAACTTGATCTCCTTATTTCTAACGATAAGCTCACTTGCAATTTTGGGTCCAATCATGATAAGTTCAATTTTAGGCCCAAGAAAGAGAACACAAACTGTTATCTATCTATCGGGACCCCTTCTCTAGGCCAAAAGATGGCTCGACCAGCATAGTGACTCAACGAACTCACTCATTCGGTCGAGTTTGCCCAATCACTGTTAAGCCTTTATATTTCAATCTTTACGACAACTGATATCAGAGTAATTTAAACATTCATACTATAAGGTGCAAAAGTAACAAAATATTACATACTACCATGTCTCAAAAGTACAGTTTGACCATTAAACAATTACAGACATATAAAATGTGACTGACCTCAAATAGAAACAAAAAGAAATAGATGACCACTTCGGGACTAGGCTATTACCACGTCTTTCCCTCTATCAGCAGCTTAGGAACGTGAAATGTTAGTAGAGTAGTAAGCCTAAAAATTAACGTGGCTCAGTGAGTAGTAAAACTAGCGTATTATCTAACCGGCATCCAAAAAACAATACATGCACGTATGAATAGTGACGATGAAACGATTTCTCAAGAATCATGGTATGTTACAAAAACAGTTATAATCAGTGCAACAGTTGAAGAAAAACAGTTTACATACATGCAGCTCAAAATTATATCAAGGCTACGGTTCAAATCATCAAGTACAACCCTATAGTCATCGCTCGAGCGGGTTAAGAGTTAGGCGTACCGGCCTCTCAAGCAGGTCAAGGGTTAGGCGCATTCATCGAACACCCTAACCATGTGTTCGATCCTCAAGTGTCGTGCTAGAGCGGGTCTAAGGCTAGGCGCACTGATCATATGCCCTAACCCCGACGCTCGGACCTCAAGCCTAAACCAATCACATCGTGTACCCTGACCCTGTACTCAGACCTCGAGCCTATGGTCTCCCTATTAGTGTACAACTACATATATTTCAAATTAATCATTATTGTTCAACGTGAGAAACCATTTAATTGAGGACAATTTCAATCATTTTTCGTGCAAGGAATAAAGTTAAGATAACAGCTGAATTAAATTACTCACCTCGAATCTCGTGCACTTATGTTCCCTCGACACTCGGCCCAATCCCCCGATCTATGCTCAAATCTGCGTTATGTTAGACTCGGTTTCAGTTCCTCATGAAACACTCTTTAATTCAATTCTACTATTCCTAATCGATCTTAGTCAATTCGAATTTGAATCGATCAAACCTGTTCAATTGGTCAAACTTGGTCAAACTTGGTCAACTAGGTCAAACTCAGCCAATCTAGTCAAAATTGGTCAACATTGGTCAATTTGGGTCAATTTGGTCAAAATCAAGTCAATTGGGTCAAAATTCCCAATTTTCAACATTTAGTCAATTCTAAGCCTTTTAATTTAATTTGCGCAGAAAATTTGTCAATTTTCTTACCATCAATCCAACTGTTGGATTTATGCAAAACTTTTCAAATTTTATTTAAACCCTTCAAATATTAATCAGAATTTTATTTTTCTATTTTTGGGTTTTATTTGATACGTTTTCCAATTGAAATAACAGGAGCCCCAAATTCTTGATTTTTCTTCCTATGTATAGAGTGAAGCTTCTAAATTTCCTGTGATCAATCCAACTGTTGGATTTGTGTAAAAATTTTCAGATTTGATCTATATTATTCAAATATTCCCCAAAAATTTTGGTTTCCATTTTTCGAAACTCATTTACTGTGGTTTTTGAGTGGAATCATAGAGATGCTCAAATCTGGTCCTATTTGTTCTAACTGTGCAGCAAGACTCACAATTTTTCTACTGTCAATCCGTATATCGGATTAGCGCGATATTTTCCAGTTATGATCTTCACTTCCTAAGGTGTCTCCAAAATTTTATTTCATGAATTTTGGACCCTATTTAATATGTTTTCCAAGGGTGATATCAGGAAATTTTGGTTTTTCGGATTGTATATGACAGATAGTCAAAAGGCAACTTATTTAATCCCCTTAGACTTATCTATTTGAGAACAAATTTTTACACAACATTCCTAGTTGTTTCATGAACGTATCCCCCAAAATTCAAACAAATCAGGCATGTCTAAGTATTTTTAAAAATTCATAACAGCAAGCACAAAATTATGATATCAAGACAGATTTTCCACCAAAAATTTTATAAGTATCAGATTAGCATGTCCGGCAGCCTACTTTAACGTCATTTTTGAGATGCTTTAAGTGTTCATTAGCTATTTATCATAAAACAAGATTTAAAGTAGACATTGTAAGCTTTAAAACGAGCTATGGTACCTCAATATTAAACTTCGAATGAGTGAGATATCGACCTTGCAATACTAGACGAACTCACTAGTCTGATTTTTCTGGGTTCATCCGTGACGAACAGCCGATCTTTGTGGTGATTTTCTTCTCAACAGGCTAGTGTTTTTGTCCAACGGTTTGCACAAACTTGAAGAGGGAAATGAGCTCTTTTCAAAGACCCCAAGATCCCCAAATTCCGAGCTCGGGCAAGAAAGATATGAGGGGTGAAAGGTAGCTCGTTCAAACTGGATTTCTACAACAAAAATCAGGTTTTTGTGTTTTTTGGGAGGGGATTTGCACAAACCAGAACATGTCACGTTGTCGGGGAATGGCCAGGTATGGTGGTTGCTTGGCTAGAGTTCACGGGGTGCAGGTGGTGACATGCCGGCGACATCCACCGATGACCCAAATTAAGAAGCAAAGTTTGCTTCTGCCATACTTGTTGCATGTGGTGGCTGAATGAAAGAAGAATGGAAAAAGAAAGAAGAGGGGAGAAGAGAGAAAGGGGAGCGGGCCGCGCTTGGCCCGCTCAGCCCAGCCCACACGGGCTGTGAGTCAGCCCGTGCGGGAATTTCAATTTTATTTTTTTCCTTTTCTTATACACACACACACACACACACACACACACACACACACATATATATATATATATATATATATATATCTAAATTTTACATTTTTTCTAAAATTATTAAAATCACTAATAAATCACCTTTTCATCAAATCTTTCAATTATACATAAATTTTTATCATTTAAATAATTATTTCCTCCAAAATTGAATAATTACCCAAAATTTACATTTTTCATCCAAAATTCCATTAATTACTCTAAAAATTTCATAATTATTTCAAAAATTTAACAATCAATCCTAAAAATCATTTCTCTCAAGAAATTATATTTTTCTTAAAATTTCATGTGTTTTCTTATCAAAATTGTATTTTTTTTTTCATTATTCTAATTTTCTCCAATAAATAATTCAAAATTAAGAAAAATTGAGAAAAATTCATATATTTTTACTAAAATTCTAGAAAATTCATACATTAGACCCTATAATTTTTGTATATCAAATCATGGGTCGTCACACTATCATGCTTATTATTAGGTAAGGGTGGCAATTTCTATCATCTTGTTATAACTGATTATATCGTCAATGAGTATGACTTATATATTATAAACTCAAACCCGGCTCATTTACTAATCGTGGCAGATTTGCAAACTCAGATCTCTCTCGTTTTTTAATCATATCATAATTGTGTACTTGTATATAACTTATTTAATTTTTTTACAATCAATTTTTAAAATTATTTTTATACAAAATATTAATAAAAATATAAAACATAAATAATTTATTAAAAATTAGATTATATTATATTCAAAATAATAAAAAAAATTATATCATCATTATATTAATAAATATATTAACTTTAAATCAACTTATTTATAATCTGTCTTTTAATTTATCTTTAATCGTATCAAATATTCCAATTTCAGATTTAGTAGGCTAACCTATTTATAATCTGAATTTTAGTCGTATTTAATCATATTTAACTTATTTTGACCCAAACCTATTTATACTAAACTCAAACTTATTAAATGTGTGACATATTCGAATTGGATTATCATGTCATGTTATAAATTATCACTCTTACTTTTGGCTCAATAACAACTGACTTCTTGTATGCTTAACTTGAACACTTACTATTAACTTTCACTCCAACTTTCAAGATTCACCTTTTAGTTTTACTTTGAAATCTAAATTTTACAAATGAAATAAAACTCTTTCTCCTCCTTGCGACAGCTAACTACAACTTGAATTTCGACTAGTAGCTCTTATATATACATATATAAGAGCTACTAGCCAATCTTCCCTAGCTTATGATACTGGTCCTATTATTGCTATTGTTATGTAATTAGGTGTGTCAAGCAAGTACTTCCTCTTTCAAGTGTCTTATGGCTAACTTAAGGGACAATGGAAGTTAGGCCTAGCCTTTCAGCCAAAGCCCTTATACAGTAGATGTGATATCCCTCGAATTGTGCTATAATAGGAAGTCATCGTAGAGACAACAGAATCTCTAATATTGTTGAAACAAATGTACACAATCTCTATAATGTCGAAAACCCGATAATCACTTTAAATAGATCACAACTTTACCAACAAATTTTTTAACAAAACCAACAAATTTACAAAATCTACAAGTCTGATAAAAATTCCCAAAAAAAGAGTAATATATATACAAGAATAAAAAACAAACAATAATAACAATAATAACAAAAGGAGAGTACAAAGAATATTACCAAGGGAAATGAAAATTAGGCCTACTTGTTATCACCACCACCAAATAAGAACTCCTGCAAAATCTTAGAAGCAGTCATTGACCCTTTTTGAATGCTCCCAATGCTCAAGGAATTGCTGCTACGCTTTGATGAACCCTTGTCGGTATCAGTACTGAAAGAAGCAGGCAACTTGATAGATCTGTCTATCATCATCCGAGACTGATATTTTGATGAAAATTCCATAGTTGACAAGAGAGCCTTCTGCGCAGAGCTTGGCGTGTTCTTAGTTTGTGCTTCAGCTTCAGCTATTGCCTTCTTTGAGTCGCACAAAGAGAGTTGAAACACTGGCTTCTTCAATGGCGACCCATTTAAGTTCTGAGACTTCTCCAATTCTCCTTGCTTTGAAGAATTAGACACAGAAAATGGAGATGCCAGTGTCTTCCATGAGCTGTCATTTGAATTATAAAACTTATCTGATTTATTTGGATTCTTCCCACTGGAACTCTCAGAAGCTTTATTGTTTTCCGGTGGTGAGTTGCCTTGCTGCTGCTTGTTTGCATCATCAAATAACGGCTTCCCAAATGAGAGAAAGCTTATTCCTTTGGGAGTCTGAGCCGGTGGTTTGAGTCCCAATTCACCAACGTTCTTGCCCGGATGCCCATGGACTTGGTTTTCAACAGAGGAAGGTGTCCTTAAAGTTGTTAGTTTTGCCAGATTGAGAATCTGAGCAGAAGGGCTATTAGTGTTTACTGGCCTTCCGGCAAAGCTCATTCCATTGGCTGTCTGTGATTGGAAATTGAGCGCTGTTTCCGCTGAATTCTTGTTCGAGTACCTTTGGACTGGTGTCCTCAAAGCTTCTTTTGCTATGCTACTATGAAGATGCCTCCTAGAATCTGTGAAAGGTAGCTTAGATGAAGCCTCAGATTCCTTTTGGTTGCCATTTGATGCTTGAGTGGAATTAGAGTCCGGTGAAATCTGTGGAGGTTACTGAATATTAGTGGAAAACACATTGAGAAGTACTATTGTGAAAATTCATTTTGTTTTCACTGACCTGTTTAATAACCAGAGGCTAAGTAAGGAAAGATGCAAATACCTTGTGTGAAAACAAGCAGCTATCTCCTCGGTTGCAATAGCCATTTGACTTGTAATTATTGCAGGGATACTTTGAGAGTTGATGATCAAATGGGCATTCATCTCCTTTCAAACAGGAATTTTGGACCAAAAACTTGCATGGCTGATATAATAACACGAATCAGAAAACAAGGATTGACCAAGACAAAAACAAAGGAAGCCTTGTAAGGCTTCCACTCGAACAAGAATAAATTGATGTCATTACATGCTCAAGAATCCTTGATCAACTGATAAGCTATAAATTAATGCAATCTGAGATTCTTGTAGATAGATGAACCAATTACATCAATATAAAAGATAGCAAAACCTGTGCCTCAATGCATATTTTAAGAATATATAAACCTATAACCAATTTATAACGGAGGAAAAGTCAGTGGAAAAAATTACTTACATATTTTGAGTTTTAAGGAAGATAATTTGAAATTATTGATTCAGGTTGATAGCTCAATGATATCAAAATATCTCTTAGCCTAGTTGTGCACGCATTCTTAATTTTATACATTTCTTCCTTGAAAACTTTGAATGCAACAAAAAACATTTTTTTTTTAAGTTATACAAAGCAAAGACAAACTTGAAAGTTTGATCATCATATTTGAGCATGGTAAAGAAATTCCTTCTAGTGTCGGCTTTTTTTCAAAACAAGTCAATTGGCTAGGAATCACCAATAAAACAATTTTATCACTTGGCAATATGCAGATCTTCACTAGTTTCTCCATAAACCTCTAGTTTCAAGTATGAAAAAAGGGAGGGTCTCATAACAATAAACCACATGAGTGACATCAGAGTTTAGTTGATGACGATCACATTGACATTGGAGGTAAGACATCCCTATAGGTAATAATGAAACCTTCCTACAAAGAAAAACTTAGACGATGCTTTCTTTTATCTATTTACTTGAATCCAACCATTGCCCACCGTTTTCTAAGGTAAAGTGACATGGGCACATATACACCACCTTATAAACAAAAGTGCATGTGTGTGAGTGTGCATACATGAAATAGGAAATAATGGCCAGGAAATATGAAATTACAGGGTGAATGTCTATACCTGGGATTTTGTCAATGGAGTTATATCATGTGAAAATTTGCACGAGTCCCCCTGAAATAACAAAAAAAATGTTTGCTAGCTAAGACAAGCACAGACCAACAGGGACATGCAAATTCATCTATTGAAATGAGACTGAACTAACAAAAAACTAAAATTGACCATTTGAAAGTAAGAAAATTTATGCTACAAATTTAGATAATTATTTTAATATGATATAATTGTCAATGTCTTTTCTCATGCTAAGAAATGACCTTTGATAAAGGGTTTTGTTTAGGAAAAAGAGATACGTAACAAAAGAGTCTGCAACAGGAGTGAACATAATGTAAAATTAATAATTGACAACATCTTAAACTGTTTTCTTCTGTCCTGAAAATGTGATAATCTCAAGTAGAGAGGGTTGATTACTGAGGCCATTAGATCCATCCAGTGAGTATTCATGTAAATCTTTCCTTTTTTATGTGTTACCCTCATCGCCTTCCCCATCTTCCCTTTGGCTAACTCTCTAAAAGGCAAATATCTCATCTAAAGTGAAGGTATTTGGCTGGCTTTTGGCTGACAGAAGGATCAACACTCATGATTTGCTGCAAAAAAGATGTCCAGATCTTTATAAATTGCCCTCATTGGTACATTTTGTGTGGGAGTGAAGGAAAAAGCCCAAACCACTTGTTCATCTCTTGTGAGTTTAGTAAAGATATATGGAGAAGATGGCTTTCATCTTCTCCAGGTCCAGATTCTGTGCTCATTGAATAATGTCTAAATGTGAGTCATCTTGGTTGATTTCCAGCCAAGTTCAAGGGGCAACTATGATTGCATTCGTAGCTACAGCCAATATAGTTGGCTTCCATTAACCTTTAGGAGTTATGAGATATATGCTTCTAAACGGAATAACATATTCTCTCTCTCAGATTGGATTTTGGGGTGGGATCGGTGCTCAGTTTCTATGGATATTGGGGTTATAAATTATGTATAATGAGTTATTTCAATGCAAGGCAGCTGGTTTTATGATGTATTTTCTTTTCTTTTCTTTTCTTTTGTTGTACTTTAATTATGATCAATAAAAGTTGTTTTGTTCTTTTAAAAAGATATATTAAAATGTAGAACAACAGGAGACACCTGTAAATAGGACTACCTGCTGGCATCTTCCATTCAGATAGTAATTGCAATATCTCACAGGTTTTGGTTTTGAAATTGGCTGCAGTTTCAATCTCTTAACACCTAGCTCTTTGTTTTTTTCTGCACGTTTCTGTCTTGCCCTCAGCTGCAAAATTGTAATCAAACAAATATTACACAATCGAGATAATAATATGGAGCCTTCAGTTGGATAACTAAAAGTGCATGTAAGCCAATCAAATATTTTGAATCATTCAAGTTAGAAGTCTAACACTTTGCCATACTTGTGTAATATTTATGAAACATGGACAGATAAAGAGAAAAAGTCAATACCTTTTTCCTTGCTTTTCTTTCAGTTGTCGTAGAACGCTTTCTTTTATCGCCCACTTTAGCTATCTGCCATGTAAAACCAGAAACCAAATATATCATTTACATACTACAACTCATCATTCTGGAATAGAAAATAAGTTAGTTACATAAAGAAGGAAACAAAAGAAATAAAAGACAATAAAAGAGAAAAATAAAGGGAAGAAAAAGAGAGGAAAAAAAAATGAAAATTACAATCCTCAAATCAAATTAGGATGAGAATGACTAATTTATCATATTTGTAGTTGTTGTAGATGGTGGTAAACTATACCTTCTCCATAGATGTATTTTCTTGGTTCTCCTTCACAGCTCCAGATTGTTCAAAAGAATCCCGATCGGCTACTGGGAACATACTACCTCCATTGAAATTGTTAACTTCCTTGGCATCTACAGATAGCCTTTTACTAACATTCGATATTTTGCTACCATTCGCCCCAGATTTCTTTCCCGCCTTCTCATCACTCTTTCTTAGCTTCACTTGCTCTTTTTTTAATGACTTATCATTACCATCTGCCACACTTTGTTCGCTACGTTTTCCGTCAAACACTTTCTGCCTACTATGGTCTTTAGGAATCTGTTCATCATCTGCCATCCCTTTTACAAGCACCATAGAGTCTTCCAGATACTTGTTGCCCAATTGGCACGTAGAACCATCTAGAATTTTCCCTTCCTCAGCCTCTTTATTGTTCAATGTCCCAAGTGAAAATTTTGCTACAGTATCCTTCTCTAGATGCAACTTTCCATGCTCTATCATGTCCCCATTCCCATCCACCTTTCTTTGCTCGAGTACTATTGAACTTTCACGTAATATATCATCTAATTCGATACTAAGTACTCCATTGTCAACAATTTCCCCTTCCTCGGTGTCTTTATCATCCAATAGGATAAGAGAGGCACTCTCTATCTGTAGCCTCTCATGCTCTGTCATGTTCCCAATATTTCTTTCAAAGCAAGAAGTTCTATCTTCAGTATTATCTACTGATATAACAGATACGGAAAGTCCATTACCCATAGATTCTTGTTTCCTCAGAGATTCTTGTCTCCCTTGACCTAACTCCTTTAAAGTATTATTCTCTAATTCGTTTACAATATTCAAATGATTTTCTTTTGTCGAAAGATCAAACTGATGTTCATCATTTCCTTTCATTCCTACCATATTATGCTCTATTTCATTTGCCATTTCAGATGAATCTAAAGCTTTTTGTTGGATTCCACAGTGTTCAACATTCTTATCAGTTCTCATGCCATTCTCAGAAAACAAACTCTTTTCTTGGGATGCATTCTGAGTTGCCACCTCTGAATTCATGCAATCATTACCTTCATAGGAAACCACAAATAGCTGTCACAAAAAAATAATAATAATAAAATCTAGTGATTCTAGCAATGTTCTTGTAGTAACCACAATTTTCTCAAGTGGAAAGTTTAGTCAATTAATTTCTGAAAGATTTGAGCAAAAAATAAACGACAAATCTGAGTCAAAGTACCTGTTTGTGGGCTTTCTGAGAAGACCTGAAGATCAGGATAATTTGGAGAGTCATCGACATAGAGAGAAAGAATTTGGAGAAAGTCCTTGAATGTTTTGCTCTGGAGATGAGATCTACGACGCGGGGGCAAAGTGAGATTTGCTTCTTCAATCATACATGGTACTGTGGTTTCAATTCTCATCTCCTCCATTCTGTTTCTTCTTTAGTTGACCTTCAAAATTATTACCCTAATTCCAGAGTTGTCCCACTAAATCATCATTGTAAAACCACCATTCAAAAACCTCAATATTCTTTTCTTGCCTACTTTCCAATTAGTGCTCATTACTACTAAAGGTTATTCAGATTGAATATCATACTTGTAACATAATAAACATTTGAGGAAGGCTCCTATATTATATGAGTTTCTTGCTTTTGAAAACGTTGAACTCAAAAATAAATAATTCTATGAATTAAGAAATTAGCCTGTGCACGTTTGACAAAGTCTTCACAAATATTCAGTTTTAATATAATTTAAAAATGATAGACATAAATCAAAATATTAAGAAAAAGTACTAAAAAAGCCTCTACATACGATTTGAATGCTAAAAAGCAAACACACAAAAAGAAATATATTCATGAAAAGCACAACATAAGAGGATGTACAAATCGCATTTCATCAAACAGTTCTTATGCATTACAAATAAACACAATGTCCTCAACATAGCGAATCCACAGCACACCAACATTAAAAATATGCGTATAAGTCACTAACACTCCATCCATTACCTTCCATAACTTCAAGCAAGAACTCATACATTATCTTTTCTAAGTTTTAACTGCAAAAATTCTAATTTACCAAGATAATCAAAAGAGGCATCATGGGTTTTAACAGATTCAACATTCTTCATTAATTGAAAAAAAAAAAAAAAAAACAGTTCTTAATCTCTAGAGAATGAGACGAAAATCAGAAGAAATGATAAACCCATCGTCATAACACACTTGTTTCAATGATTCACACACCAGTATAAAACCCAAGACCCATCAATCAAGATAGAATTTGAAATCCCTAAAGCCATAATTTCTCATTCTAATAATTAGATATAAAACAAGAGAAGCGATTGAACAAAGATTTTTCCTACCTGGACTCGCAGCAGTTGTTCTTGGTTTCTTCTTCTTCTTCTTCTCGTCGCAGCAAATCCTGTTGTCTTCAATTCTTTCTTCGTCCTGTTTTGTTGGGTTTGCTCTTAAATGGGCTTCTGACCGGTCGAATCTGGGGTTCAGAAGGTTTAGGTCCGTAGCCCAACTTCCCTAGCCGGTCCGCCTTAGCTGGACTGCCACCCTTGTCTTCTCTTTTATCATTTCATTTATTAAAATGCGTTAATTTTACAATAAGAATTTGAAATTAGGAAGTTTATTTTATTTTTTATTTAAAACTATATTTATTTTCAACATGGCTAAAATTTTGATTTTAATTAATTAATTTTTTTTATTTTTTGACATCTTGTATTAATTTTATTTTCTTTTTTTATTATTATTATCTAAGGTATTTGAACTAGTTTATATATTTTTGAAAATTGTTTGACACTTACTATTAGATAAGATTGGACTAACATTGGCTATAACAGAATGGTATTAAAAATTGATCATGAGCCCACAACTTATCCTGTTATTGTAGAATAAAACAATATCTAGTAGTATTATTTCTAAGGGTGACAATTTGTAACACGACACGATAACCCGACACGAACACGACACGAATTTAACGGGTTTGGATTTAGCATAAACGGGTTTGGGTCAAAACGGGTCAAACACGATTAGACACGACTAAATGCGGGTCATAAACAGGTAACCTGATTAACCCCAAAATGACACGTTTAACACGATTATGCATAAGTTAAGAGATAAACAATAAATAAGTTTATTTAAAATTAATATATTTATTAATTTGTTGATAGTGTAATTTATTTATTTATTTTTTAGATACAATATTTAAAATTTTTAATATTTTTTATATTTTTATTAATATTTTTATAAAAAATTATTTTAAAATTTAATTATAAAAAGTTAAATAGGTCATATATAGATACACGATTATAAATACGATTGCAACACGACTAATTTACGACACGACCCGTTTATGATACGACCAATTTACAATATATACGACACGACTTGTTTACAACACAACTCGTTTATGACACAAGCCGTTTACAATACGACCCATTTATGACACGATGACACGAATTGTCACCCTTAATTATTTCATCTGATGTTATCATATCATCTCCCTATCGAATCTAAATTCATCATATTCTATTTTATTAGAATAATGATATTTTATCTTACATACCAAATACATCTTTAGTACCTGCGTCTCAAATCAGGGTTAATAGTCGCATAATCATATTCTATTTTACATACCAAACACCCCTTTAATACCTGCGTCTCAGGCCAGGGTCAGTAGTCGCAAAGTGAGGAAGATCGTATCTATGATTAGATATTTAATATGCCACATGAGGCATGACAGTTTTTTTTTTCACAGAAACAATTAATAAAGAGCTCTTGTTCTCTATTCTCTAACGCTAAGAATAATAAGTGTACTGATATGGCAATTATATGGCAATGATGAACGAGTGGTTGCTACATCGGCTCTAAGAGCTAAAGGCCAAAAGCAAAGCCAACATAAACTGTCCAACCAAAGGCAGACAAAGATTCATGGCTTAACACGGCATGATCTCACCCCTCCCTACGTTCCAATTTCTTATGACCTTGCCTTACAACACCTGTCACTGCACTTCACTGGGCCTTTGCTACGGTACGTCTAAGCTGTATGAAGTGCACTGCTATTGCAAGGGTCGGCAAATTCTGCGTTGAAGGAAAGCACGTGACTCTTTGATGTGCACGTGCTACTCTCAAGTCTTGGTCTTCCCCCATTAAAAACCATTTGAGTACTGATTATTATGTATACAATACAGATATACAATACGGTATTTCTTGCAAGGTATAAATTAACAAGCAAGTTATATTAAATTTTAAATTTTAATATAACTTGGATAACTTCTTCTCCTAACAACAATTATTCTTTATTATAAATTTTAAATTTTTTTTTTCAAGTCGGAGTTCGATAGGTCAACTCTTGGGTTTTAATTCAATATATAATTTTATTTATTATTAATGTTTTAACTAAAAAACAATTTATATTAAGCTAATTGAAAAAGAGAAAGCGGGGAGTAGTTATACGTTAGTCTCATAATTATACATTAAGGGTGTGTTTGGTGTGTAAAATAGTATAAGTTATTTTTATAAGATACAATAGTATCAAATTGGATTGGATAAAGAGAACATAGGATAGAATGGAAATGAGATTGGATGACATGGATAAAACAAATTTACAAGTTTGGTTATGATTGTTTTATCCTACAATATTGGAATAAGTTGGTGCATCCATGATTAATTTTAATCTCATTCCTCCTTAGCCAAATATGGGAATAGGAACATTTTCAATATTTTCTCAGTCAATCTTACGTACCAAACAGACCCTAAACGAGGGTGGGTAGTTGTAAGAAATTTTGGGTAATTATGGATTAGTTTAGATATATATAAACTTAATTGCATAAAATAACCAAATTACCCCAATTAATTTAATGTTAGAATTAATTTTTCGAAGAACAATTGAACAAATTAAAAGAGACACAAAGATGATAAAAATGCAAAAATCGTCATGTTGTAAGAAAAAAAAAGTAAGATATTTATCATATTAGTATACATAGAAAGAAAGATCAAATAAGTTTTAAAACCTTTTTACTCAAATAGGTCTTTCATTTTTTTCATGAAACATAGTATATCTAGATTATAAATAAAATATATTACTTGAATATATTATAACATTAGTAGTAATAGTAGTAGTAATATATATATATATATAGGGTTAAAAAGGAACATCTAAAGTTTTTTGGTGGTTCATGCTTTTGCTCATAAGAACATCCACAGTATAGGCTTAAAAAAGAAACGATGATTGACAAAAAAAAGAAAAAAAAAAAAAAGAAAGAAAGAAAGAAAAAGAAAAAGCAAAATTAAAAAATGAAAGGCCTAACTAATAATTAGGTCTAAGTAGCATTTGGTACTTAGTGCCCCATTATTCCAATTCAATATCATAATTTATGTTTTTATTGTTTTTTTTTTGAAATAATGGCAAAAAATAAAAATAAAAACCAAAAAAAAAAACTAAAGTGGTATATCTCTATGACTAAGCATGACGAAATTAAAGACTTCATTTATTAATTCAATTTTTAGCTACATTTTAAATGAGAATTCTAAATCAAAATATATCATTTTCCTAAAAACAAAAAGAAAAGACATTTAGAAAGATGTGGGCTCTGAAATCAATTAGGAAATAAAGTTGAAAATTCAATTAGGAAAATCATCTAAAATATCCTAATGGAGTAGGGGAGCAATAGGAGGATTGGATATTTTCACTTGTCATTTAAAAAAGTTTATATATTTTTGCTTTTTTATCTTTAATTTTCTTGTTTTAATTATTTTGTTATTTTTATTATTTATTATTATTTATGTAGTACCAACCCTTGCACTTCCAATGGAGCTGGAGGTGTAGGTAGGGTAAGCAAAAATTTTCGAAAAAGTGATGGTAGGCCACCCTGCTCAGACCAACGGATCACCCTTGACAATGGCTCTTCACGCGTTGGGACTCAATTGACCAGCCACCAACTTCATTCTCCTTAGAATATGACACATCTAGTTCAATTTATTTTAAATAAGATGAAAATGTTAATTGGAACATATTTATTTCTCACATTACACAAGTTGTTCAAAAGTTTTTTTAAAAGATAGATGAAATTGTATGATATGTAAACTCAATATTGTGAAAAGTTGTTCAATTAGTACAATTAGCAATATGATACAACAATAAAAATATTTTGTTCAACAAGTTTACTTGACATACATAATCCAAGTTAGTTTTATAATCCAAGTTAGTTGAATATAAAATGAATCACAATTACTAGAAATAAGGAAGTATAGCTAAGGTCCATATCATGTTAGTCTATTTAAACTAAAATTTCGTTAATTTAAGCTCATCAAGGTGGTTTTGCAAATATTTAAAGAGATGCATGAATTTTATTTATCTTTTTAGCGTCAACCTTTTCAATTTTAAGGCATTACGATCTTGTATTGGGTGTTATTTAATTCAAAATATTTTTAGTTGTCAATACATTATGTAATCTTAATGGTACGGACCAATAGAATCATTGGAGTGGATACGCGAATTACTTTCGATACTAGAAGTTGAGTAGGCTGATTGGTTCAAGTGGATAGTTTGAAGTCTTTTCATTTACCTTAAAAAATTTACACTATTTTAAGTGCATTTATTTATAACCTTTTTATATTTATAAGGGTTGCCTTCAAGATTTTTATAAATAAATATCAAATCAAATAATAAACCAAAGTTGTTATTTTCTCAATTTTATATTTGAGGAAGGTTTTCTTTTAAGTTTTTCATAAACTTTCTAAACTTATTGAGGATTGGTCAACCTTGTGGCATTTTGAACACTTTGTGTTATTATTTCTTTGTTATTCCAGGGTTGAAGTAGATCTTTTAAATCTAATTTTAGGTTTCCTTTCTTAAGTTACATGTTTGATTAGGGTTCTCAAGATCTAATCTTGGTGGGTTTGCACCAATTATATCGAGAGTTAGTTATCCTTTTGTTTGTCTCTTGAGTCTTTCTTTTTTTATTTTTTTTCACACCATGTATCCTTGAGATAGCTTTCATCACTGTTAGAGTTTTATACATGACTTGAGCATCACCCTCCCTAAATTTAGCATTCTAGTCTCAAAATGGCTCTCATATATATGTATATATGTATGTATGTATGTTTGTATATTCATATCATATTATTTATTTATTCTTTGAATTAAATTCCTCCATGGTTTGAATGATAGTAAAAAGATACTCTTTCATATGAAAATTGACTTTTTCTTTGCTTGGAATTTGATACTTATATTGTATAATACTTGTAGTAAAATGGGAAGAAAAACATAGTTCAATGGTAGATTAAACTTTAGCAACAATTTCACAACCTACAACTTGAGGTAAAAACTTGCATCAATGAAAGCTAAAATCCAGGAGACCAACAAGCTATGATGTCTTTGACATAAAACAAAAGTTGGAGGATTAAAGCACCAGTTTCAAAAACAATTGAAAGAGAGGGAATTGGATGGTTTTTCAGAATGAATTCCTTGTGATCTATTTACTTGGATTGAGGTATGCACATGCTGCTTCCAAAGAAGGTCATTAGAGGATGAACAACTCATAGACCTAATACAACTGAGAAAATATCAATAGGAGAATTCTGAATGATAATTAGAGAATTTGTTGATGTTAATGTTGTATCAATTACTTAAGGATCAAACACTATCAACTCATAGACATAGAAAATGAAGAAGATGAATTGAATCATATCCACTGAAAATCAATCATACAATAGATGCTTATATTATATAAATATGATTCAAATCAGCTTCTTCTTCTTCTCGGTTTGTTTTCTAAGCTAAATTCTCATAATCAACACACACTATTCCAAACTAATTGCTAATATAATTAGTTAATACGCACTTGTCCCTTGTTTTAAACATGGTTTTATTCTCCCTTAATGAGAAAATATAATAGAAGTTCTTAGCTTTAAGTCCCTATTATCTTGGTCTACCTTGTTCTTAAATAGTTGTTAGAATATGTAATTTAATGGTTATTGTGTAACAAGGCTAATATAATCTTGTTGGTGTAAAAATAGACCAACAAAAAAATAGAGAAAGTAATAGCAAAGATGAAATTAGCTACAAAGATAAAATATCTTTGTAGAATATAATGATCTTTACAAGTAATGAGATACTTAGATTTACAGTTGTTGAGGTATTGATAAATGAAGAGGTATGTAATTTTCAAAATTATTGTTGCATCCGCTTTTGAAAACTTTCCATTGTGGTATGTTCTTGATAAGTAGGAGCTCTCCTTCCTTACGAAGCTTGTAACTCTTTATGAATCCTTCTTGTATAGACAATGCCCAAGTTTGTAGGATGGAAATAAGAATGTAATCTCGATACTACGGTCTGGTCATGAGCTCAGCTCGAACTTATTATTAAATGATCTTCCTTCATCAGGTTGGCCTATTATTTAATTCAACTCAACCTTGTGGTTAGGTCTTGCTTAATTAGGTCTTGCTTAATTAGGTCTTACTACTCAAAGCCCTCTAATTGAACTAATGGTGTGTGTTTTCTTGAATTTCATAATTTCTTGCTTTATAAGCACAACATCTACCTTTTGGGATGAGCACATGGAGATCAACTTCTAACTTTAGAGGTGAGCATATAGAGCTCAACCCCAAGAGTTTGACCTTCACCTTTACAAAGTTCGACCTTCATCTTTTGGTGTAAGCATATGGTGCAACACATCTTAATAAAATAAATTAAATTAAAACTAAAAATTTAGGCAAATTGCATTTATTTCTAATATAAATTTTGGTATAATGTCTTGATAATTTTTTCATTATTAATGAAATAAGAATTTATTTTTATTAAATTAATTAAATTTATATTAGTTAAAAAAAGATTTTTCTCTACCTATATGCAAGTAATTACCAATTATTTTTGCTTTGCTTTTATAATCATAAACAATAAATTATTCATCAAAATGCACCGTTAAGTCTCAAAGTTGATGCATTGATTGAACAACCAGAGCCAGCCATTCCCTCTGACGTCAACCAGATGATAAAGCCTCATCTACATCTACATCTGACTATTACGTCACACGTGCCAGCTAGTCAAATCAATAGCCAAAAAGAAAATAAATTATAACTTTTTCTTTTTCACTAAAAAAATAAAAATAATGGGGCTATGCATGGGAGCCACGTGTAAAGTCTCACTGTACATGAATGGCAGACAATCCGCTCTCCCCGCATACAGTGACAGTGATGATGATGATGATGATGATGATGATGATATGATGTTGTGATGATGATGGAAGCTTCCATGACGCGTAACAAGTGTTGACGTTTTTCTTCGGGGCCCACCAGTTCCTCAAGTGCTGGAACCACCCTGGCGTACGTTAAGCCCCCACGTGTGCTAGCCGACACGGGCCAGATCTCATTCATTCATCTATTTTACGCCATTTCATTTTATTTTAATCTCCTTTTTTGGGTCTCATGATAATTTAATATATTGAAATATACTATTTTAATGAAGAGTATTCGATTGGTCAAGCCTCTTATTTTACTGAGATTTAAGTTGAAATTTTAGAAAAAGTTTCTCAAAGAGTTAAGTTTCCTGAGCTTTGAGAAATTACTTTCGTTGTAAACAACTAAACATTAAAAAAAAAATTCACGTCTCAAAAAATTATTTTGTCAAAAAGTTTAATTTTAAAAAATTATTTTTATACTTTTATAAGGTAGATTATCTGAATTTATAATTTT
>JAJIYU010003269.1:0-27538 GCA_030144865.1 Tinospora cordifolia | reverse complement strand
ATTTTCTCATCTTTATTCCAATGAATATTTAAATTCAAAATTATATGCAATATGATAATTTTATTTTGTGTTTAATTCTCCACGAAGCAATTAATTTGTTTTTCTCAATTGGTAAAAAATGTATTTGCATAGTTTGAAATTAAATACACAATAAAAGCTAAAATTTAATTGTTATTCGCAATAGTATTACGAACATCAATTTAGTAGTTTTTGGTATGCAAATAATCCCTTTATACTTGCAACACAAGCACAACAAGTATCTAATGGAACTCAAAGAAATGGATTGTAGAAGTGTTTAAAACTTCCATCATTGACACTTATGGAATGTTATAGAAATTAGTGAAGATGATAAATAAGTTAATGACATTATGTATCAAGAAGAAGACCCTTCATTGATATCATTTTGTCTAGGTGATCGAGATTTAGAAAATTTGGATTTGATCTATACAAATGTAGGGCCAACTGTTGTTATTAACAACATTCTAATGGAACTCAAAGAAATGAAACAAAAAGATGATGGACGTAGATGAACAAAGCTAGAGTGATGAACACATTGATAATACCTTTAATAGTGATGATAAAAATTCCCAATAAGTACATGAGTATATAAATCAAAAGATCCATACAAATACCCATCTCAAAATAATCATATTGAAACCCTACTCAATTAGTATACCTCTACCCTTGTATAACCTAAAAAGACCAAAAAAATGTAATAAAGACTAATGAGCTAATATAACCACAATGCTAGTGAGTAATAATTATAATTTCTCACTTAATGTAGATATTCTAAAAACATATGAATGCATGCTCAAATGTTCATATGAAGATTCATAATAGAGATCAATACAACCACAATATTATCATGATCATGCATCGATAAAATAAGTACAACCTTGAAACTTCCATGAGCCTGTTGGCCCTTGCT
This sequence comes from Tinospora cordifolia, assembly GCA_030144865.1. Lineage (NCBI taxonomy): Eukaryota > Viridiplantae > Streptophyta > Magnoliopsida > Ranunculales > Menispermaceae > Tinospora > Tinospora cordifolia. The sequence continues at coordinate 26,610 of JAJIYU010003269.1, read as the reverse complement.
TGCATGCATTGTTATCCCAACAACTCATGAGCTCACCAATCTCACTCATAAACCTAGACAATGTCTAAAAAGTCCAAAATAGACATAAAATCTAATAAACCATGAATGACATGATAAAAAGTCAACAATGCAAATGTATGAGCTATGTTAATATAATGCACATGCTTAAGTTGATAAATTAAAGAAAGTACTCACAAATATGTGCAATTCCCTCTCTTTCGATCTTAAGAATCTATGAGCCCTTCAAACCCTGATCATATAAAATGTGTCAATTATATGACTCATATTCACAGTTTACAGTAAAATTTAAAGTAAATAGCTCAATTAACTCTTTAGTTAGTTGGTGCTCCTCGATTAAAATATGTTTTAAACATTGTGGATGGTCGACTACCACATCTTTGAGTCTATTTAATCTAATTTTACACAACCACACTATATTATAGTATGAGCTTTATGTATACATAGTTTATATACAGTGGTTCAAATTGTGGAATTTATCAGGACTTTATCGTATATTAAATTACATCCAAATTTGGTGGTGAGTTTCCACATCCATGCTAGTGTCACTATGACCTTTTCATAATTTTCTAAGTGTCTTAAATACCTTATATAGGTCACATATTAGACCTCTTTCCTATTTCAGAACAGAAATATATATAATCTATATCATAATATTACCGATTTTACTGATACAAATCCATACATAGGTTTATTGTCAAATTTCCAAATAGTTATTAGGCCCATCAAATATTTACTAGACTTTTATTTTGGAATTTTGTTGGGACCCCTTCCCTAGGCCAAAGGGCGACATGACCAGCATAGTGGTTCAACAAACTCACTCATCATGTCACGTTCGCTCAACTACCGTTAAGCCTCTCCAATCTGTTACAATAAATGATATTAGAATAATTGAAAAACTCAATGGTGAAAGTAAACAAACATACGGAGAGTGATCATTATATTACATAATTGCCTTGTCCAAAATACACAGTTGACCACACATATATATGCATATGCAAAAGAATGACTGACCTTTAACAAAATGACCAAGAAAAAGGAATAGAGATCGTCAGAGAACTAGGTAATCACCACGCCTCTACCTTTATCAACCACCAAATAACCTGAAATATTAGTGAAGTAGTGAGCCTAAAATCAATGTGGCTCCATGGGTAGTAAGACTGTTAGCAAACCAGCAAGTATACGAGATCGCAGCAATAATATCCGGAAAATCCGGGTATAGTCCTCAGGGAACGCTAATGGTGATTGAATTTTTTTTAACACTAAAGTTGGTAAAGATCTCAATTTTATCAAGACAAAATTAAAAGTAATTAATTTGATTAAAACTCAGAAAATATTGCAAACAAGATGAAAATAAGTTGTAAAATTCAGTAGAGAAACATGTCTAGGATAATGATAGTCTCCACATAGTTTGTAAATCTTGATTATGTTGTTGGTTTTAGCAAATCTATGAATTATAGCATCTATGATTGAAACCCTTTCCCAAGGTGTTTCAACACTCACTAGCATTGTTTCGTTGAACCCTCTCCCGAGGCATTCACTAGACAACCTATGTGTTTAAGTACATAATCCCTGTGCAATTCCCTAGATTGGTCAACAATCTCCCGATCAATCAACTGGTCTAGGTCCAGATTGTGATTTTCGTATTTTAAACTTCACTCCCAAGATAGAGTAAAATACTAGATTTGATATATCTACGGCCAATAGATATAAAGCTTTAAATCTACACAATAAGGAATAGACTCTATAAACCAACAAAACACAATCATTCATCACAAACTATGCTTTGAACAATCATATCCCAGACATTAGAAGTGATTAGCTCAACATAGAAGTAAAGAAAAACATCAAATAAGATTCAAATAGATAAATCATACTCAATTCTGTTTACACACTTCAATTGTAATAGAAATCAAACTCTGAACCCCTGAAGTTGTCACAAAATGTTTCCTTTGATCTTCTCCTTATTTCTTCAGTCTGCTCCCCTTCTATCTGTGTGTTGAGTCCCCTTTCTCTCCATATCTGTCTTGTGTTTCTCTACATCCATATTTTCTTAGAAATACCATCCTCTATTTATAGGCTTGTTTTGCAGTTGGGTGACCACAGTAGGTGACAATGTTCCATGTGTTTGCAGTTAAAATCCGATATTCTCTGCAATTTTGACCACCGCAGTTGGCAACAAAATCAATGATAATTGAGCACTGGTTACCGTGGTCCTCAAAGCATGGACCACGGTAACTAGAACCATGTGTGATCATAGCTCATAAGGTGACCGCGATCATCAAAGCATAGACCGCGGTCACCATTTTTTTTTCTTCTTCTTAGCTCTCTGGTGACCGCAGTCTTCATAGGTGGACTGCGGTTACCAATTCATTGTGCATCTTCTTACCATTTTGGTTATCGTGGTATTCCATGTGTGCTCCTATTCCTACTCTGGTTCATTCTAAACCTGCACAAACATTGAATACCTTTCTCGGACATTATATTCATATAAAATAACATTGAAACATGCTAAAATGATGCAACAATATTCTAAATGCATATTATACTAAATATAAGCAAATACACTACATTCTCTATTACACTAATGCATATTATACATAAAATACCTTTAATATAATTAGTCTACTATGCAACTAACAAATACCCCCAAACTTAGACTATTGTTCATCCTCGAACAATGACTCTACTTTAAAACTAATATGCCATGCCATATAGAAATAAATGCATTTTCACTCATCATTGTAACTTCAATCTTCCATTCCTTTAGTTTATGATTCATTAACAAGTCCCTAGGGTTATTCAGGTTGTCTAGATTTTTAGTTCATCCTCCATTTGTCCTTAACTTCACCCTCTCATCTATCACTATCTCAATTCTCCTAGACTTTGTAGGTGACTTGTAGTTACCATCCCACTCACAGAAATCCTGTCCTAATACCGAAGTACACAGACCCTTTCAATTCTCTCATCTATCTATCTTCTACTCAAGTCAAACTATTCAAGATCAGTGGTCTTTCTTTCAGGTTGTAACGTGGCCTGGTTCATAGTACAAGTGTAATAGGAATTTAAATCTGGCTTAGGTGTACACTCATAGCAATAATACTAACCTATTTTGTTTGATTTTCTTAATATAGCTTGAGCATTTCTATTCTATCCTTTGTTTTTCTCGTTCATGCTTACAACCATGTTTTCATAGCTCCCCCAAACTTCTTTCAGTACATGCACTCCAAATTGTACTCATATGTACACTCATACAAAAGTCAAAAGTTCGACTTTCATTGACAATACTAAAATACTAAGAACATAAATATAACTTCTTTTTTTTTTCTTTTTTTTTCCGAACACAATAAGAGTTGAAACAAAAACTGAAAACATTTGTATTTCAATGTTAGCATCCCCTCCTTCTTTCACATCATCAGAATAAGTAATATTAAAACAATGAGTGCATACAAATAGGTTTAACTAAGATATTCATAAAAAGGATAGAGTGTTTATATAATGTTTAGGTTCAGAACAAGAAAACTGGCTATAAGGCTCAAAATTGGTTACAAAAGATTAGAAATGCTGGGACCGGCCTTTAGGCTATGACTCAAACAACGATGGCTTACTTCATTTCCCTCTTATAGTCATTCCTAAGTAGTGTTCAAGACAGATTTGATTATTTTAAGAGTCTGTGGAAAATTCACTCTATTTGTGGTTTGGTTTCTACTCCTCACTTTCTCAGTCTTTAGAGTCTCAATCTACTTAAGACTACAGAGATCTGTCAAGGTCAAATTTTAGACAAACCAATCACACAGACTATTTGAAAGTACCCTAATTCTTTGTCTCATCACACTAAAGGGATTTTCAATTGTCATAGGTTACTCAATGAAAATTTTCAAAAAAATATGGCATGGATATAGCCTAAGTGACATCTATATGCTCATGTCCTAGCTCTAAATAAATAATCCTAATATTTAAATGTCATGAAATGATTGCAATAATATTTATATATATGATATGCCCATGAATACATGGAGTTTCGAGAAAAAATGCAGCACGCAATATATAAAATAAAGGCAATATGAGAAAAATTGAACCTGAAATTGAAGAAGTTCTTCAATGCAAACCCCCAAACTTAAATTGTGCCTTGTCCTCAAGAGCACACTTTTAAGCTCACACACACATGGAGGGTCAGCATAAGCATAGACATCCGCGAACAAACTTATAAACCTGCTTGGAACAAAAAGAAGACGAGCATTAAAGAAACATTAACTAAAAATGCATGTTTCTTTTTTTTTAAGTAAATGTATGCATACCTAAGAAATTAAATTAAACTAAAACAAAATAAAAGGAAATAAACCAAAAATAAAAACTAGTGGGTTGCCTCCCACTCAACACTACGTTTAACGTTATTAGCTCGACTTGGATACGGGTCAACCAAAGCCCAATTTGTTGATTTTTGCAAACACTTTGGCTTTTGGCAATGCTTGCTTTTTTGTCCGGTGGCCGCATATGCTTCGGTAGTTGTTCATGTGACTGCCTATCCAGAAATGGTTGTGCGTCTAATAGCTCAGCAATGGTGTAGCAACGCTTCTGGCATGCTTTGATTACTTCCTTAGGCTGATCTTGAACACTTTCAGAAGACTAATTTATCGGCAACTGTTCCTCTTTACTGTTGAAATCTGGCACACTTTCCTCCAAAGCTAGTACCACAAGCTGTTCTTCTTCAGTCGTGACTTCAGGGAATGTCGATGAACGGGAGATGCTTCCCACAAACTCATCTTGTGAACTAATTGCTTCAACTGCTTTGCCAATGCAAGAATTGAGGCTTTCAACTCTGTTGCATTCATGCATGTCGCTCGAATATTGCATTGCCTTGTAGAGATTAAAGATTACCTTTTCATCATGAACTTTTAAAGTTAACTCTCCTTTGTGTACATCAATAAGAGCATGCCTGGTAGCCAAAAAGGGTCTCCCAAGGATAAGTGGTATCTCACAATCTTTCTCCATGTCTAAAATCACAAAGTCAACCGGGAATATGAACCTGTCTACTTTAACTAGCACATCTTCAACCACTCCTTTGGGGTATGTTAAAGAACTATCAGCTAGTTGGAGAGTAATGTTTGTTGGCTTGATTTCTGTCATTCCCAATCTCTTGCACACAGCTAAGGGCATTAAATTTATGCTTGCTCCTAGATCACATAATACTTTCTCAAAGATTTCAGTCCCAATATTGCAAGGTATGGTGAAACTACCTGGGTCCTTCAACTTTTGAGGAAGCTTCTTTTGTAATATTGCATTGCATTCTTCAGTGAGCTTAACTGTTTCAAAGTCTTCCAGCTTCCTTTTCTTTGATATGATCTCCTTCATAAACTTTGCATAGTTTGGAATTTGTTGCAAAGCTTCAGCAAATGGAATGTTTTTATGGATTTTTTTAAACATATCCAAAAATTTAGCAAACTGGTCATCCATCTTCATTTTTTGAAATCTTTGGGGAAAAGGTAAAGGTAGAGTTTTAGAAATTCGGATCTCTTGACTTACTTTTCCATTTGCCTTTCCTTGTGCTGGTGCTGAATCTTCATTTTGATTTGTGGATGCTTCTGACTCGTCTTTCTCCTTGCTAGCTGTTTCTTGTGCTTCTTTAGGTAGTATATTCAGATTTGGAGGTCCTGCTACTTCCTTGCCGCTCCTTGTAGTGATTGTTTTACAGCTCTCCTTCGGATTGACTTGAGTATCGCTTAGAAAAGAGCTTCGCTGTTGGTTTGACACTAGTTGAGCCAACTGTCCCACTTGTGTTTCCAAATTCATAACGATCGCATTGATGTTTCCAATTTGAAGTTCAATTCCAGAAACTCTAGTGTCATTCTTATCAACCTGGCTTGTCAACTCTTTAAAGAATCTTGTATGCATACCCATCATTTCATCAATTTTCTCCTCCAAGGACCGCTTCTTTTCTTGCAAAAGCTGTTGGTTGACAAAACCTGAGGGCATCTGAGAATTTCTGTTATTTGCATATGAGAAATTTTCATGGTTCCACACACCCGGATGATAATACTTAGGGACATTATACCCTCCTGCTGATGCTTGGTACTAGTTGAATCCATTCAATGCGTTCATCTGTTTAATTGAGGTTTCTCCATGATACATTGATTTACTACCTTCAGCAATTGAGTACACTTGTTGATGCAGTTGAAGTTGCGATCCACCATTTTTTTCTTCCACCAAATTCAGCCTATGAGTCATTGCTGCAATTTGGGCATGTAAAGCCCTAATCTCATCAACTTCATGAATTCCCACTCTTTTGACTGCACCTCTTTCTGTACCATGTCCATAGGCATTGGCTACCATGTCTTCAATAACTTGGGTTGCCTCCGTGGTTGATTTTTCCATTAAAGATCCCCCGCTTGCTGAATCAACCAATGCTCTCGTAGGTGGTGTGAGCCCACTGTAAAACATCTGAATTTGAAGCTAACCATGTTGTGGGCAATGCCTGAGTAGGTCTTTAAATCGTTCCCAAACCTCATATAGTGATTCAAACTCAGATTATTTAAAAGCGCTTATTTCCCCTCGCAGCTGATGCACTTTTGCCGGTGTGAAGTACTTTTGAAGAAATCTCCGTCCCATCTCTTTCGAAGTAGTAATACTTCCCAGAAGCAAGGTTTGAAGCCAACTCTTAGCTTTATCCCTTAAAGAGAAGGGAAATAATCTAAGTCGAAGATGATCTTCTGTCACTCCATGGATCTTTACCATGTCACATATCTCCATGAATGAGTTTAGATGCACCATAGGGTCTTCCACAGCTGACGCTTCGAACTGTTGTTGCTACACCATTGTGATCAAGGACGGTTCTAACTCAAACATGTTTGCATTAATGGGCGTCCTTGCTATTCCAGAATAGTTGTTATTCAAAATAGGTTTAAAGAAGTCTCGCAATGGTGCTTCTCTGTTGTTAACACATCCCAAACTTCTGCTTCCAGCCATGTTTGCAGCACGTTCTAGGGCCTCCAACCTAATCTGGCTGATTGTCTTTAGCAAATCTAGATCGTGTGTATCAAAATGATGTTCACTCATACACGCCTGAAACACACGAGAACCAAAGATCAAGTGTAATGGTAATTGCAAATATATTAATTAATTAATAAGAAAAACTATTGTCTTGAAGAAATCTAAGTCAAAATCAACTAGTATTAAAATAAAACAATCACACCGCCGTTCCCCGGCAACGGCGCCAAAAACTTGTTAGCAAACCCATTAGTATACGAGATCACAGCAGTAATATCCGGAAAATTCGAGTATCGTCCTCAGGGAACACTAATGGTGATTGAATTTTCTTTAACACCAAAGTTGGTAAAGATCTCAATTTTATGAAGACAAGATTAAAAGTGATTAATTTGATTAAAACTCAGAAAATACTATAAACAAGATGAAAATAAGTTGTAAAATTCAGTAGGCTTGTGTTCTCCTTAGTTTTTCACTCTGCTCCCCTTCTATCTGTGTGTTGTGTCCCCTTTCTCTCCATATCTGTCTTGTGTTTCTCTGCGTCCATATTGTCTTAGAAATACAATCCTCTATTTATAGGCTTGTTTTGTAGTTGGGTGACCGCAGTAGGTGACAATGTTCCATGTGTTTGCAGCCAAAATCCGATATTCTCTGCAATTTTGCCCGCAGCAGTTGGCAACACAATCAATGATAATTGAACACTGGTTACTGCGGTTCTCAAAGCATGGACCGCATTAACCAAAACCATATGTGATCATAGCTCATAAGGTGACCGCAGTTATCAAAGCATAGACCGCGGTCACCATTTTTTTCTTCTTCTTAGCTCTCTGGTGACCGCGGTCATCATAGGTGGACTGCAGTCACCAATTCATTGTGCATCTTCTTAGCGTTCTGGTTACCACGGTATTCCATGTGTGGACCGCGGTCACTAGTATATTGTCTTCTTGGCTGGTCTTCAGTTTAGACTGCAATTTTCAGTTTATTGGACCGCGGTCTTCTGGTCTTTGTTCCTGATTTTTCATCTCTTTTGCTGACTTTTCTCATTTTTGGCCCTTTTCAACTCATCGCGTGCTCCTATTCCTACTCCGGCTCATTCTAAACCTGCACAAACATTGAATACTTTTCTCAGACATTATATTCATATAAAATAACATTGAAACATGCTGAAATGATGCAACAATGCTCTAAATGCATATTATACTAAATACAACCAAATACACTACATTTTCAATTACACTAATGCATATTATACATAAAATACCTTTAATATAATTAGTCTACTATGCAATTAACAAAGACCAACATGTCAATCATAACCAGCATTCCAAAATAGTGCATGTATACATGAGTAATAAGAATGATATAATATTTGAATGCATGACATAGTGTAAAAGTCATGTTATGAATAGTGCAACAGTTTAAAAACACATCTCAAATACATGTCAGTTAAAAATTGTATCCAAGCTAGGGTTAAATCAGCAAACCCAACCTATGGTCATCGCACGAGCCGGTCCTGAGTCAGGTGTACTGGCCACTCCAGCGAGTCGTGAGCTCGACGTAGTCATCGAATACCCTAATCCCAATACTCGACCCTTGAGTCTAATCCCAATAATATCATGTACCCGGACCGTGACGCTAGGCCCATGAGCCTATGGTCTCATTGCTCGTGTACATCTATACTTTTCAAAATCATTTAGACACATCTCAATCTCATGAAACCATTTAAACCATGTCATTTTACACAAGTTTCATGCATGGAACAAAAGTCATAAGAAACACCTAAATCAGACTACCTCACCTCGGGTCCTATGCACTGATGTCCCCTCGATAATCAGCCTAGTCCCACAGTGTTCATTGAGTCTACATTATTTAAATTCTATTTCAGTTCTTTATAGAATGTGGCTTAATTCCTTACTTGACTATCCCTAATCAGTCTCAACCGACCCAAATTCGATTCTGTCGAATTTGGTAATCGATCAAACTTGGTCAAAATGATCAATTTTGGTTATCCGTGGTCAATTTGGGTCAATTGGGTCAAGGTATGTAAAAATTGGGCCAATTAAGCAAAAATACCCAAATTCAAGCATTTGCCCTCTTTGTGCAATGAATTTGTCAATTTGTCTACGATCTATCTGTAAGTTTGATTTACACAAAACTTTTATGATTTCATATAAACTACTTAAAATTTCACCAGAATTTTAGATTCTGATTTTTGGATACCACTGGCTATGGTTTCTAAGTTTATTATCAAGGACTATGAAATCCCGTATCTCATGTGATAGATAGTCAAATGGTGCATCCATTAACCCCCTTATCTAATTCAGATTGGGAACAAATTTGGCAAACAAAATTTTGACATGTCCAGTGACCTCTCCACCAAATTTTAGATCAAAATACGTAAGTTTGTTCTGCCAACTAGTCTCCTACATTTCTGTCATGTAACAGATTGTTCAAAACATCAAATTTTCTATGGTTTTTCAAGTGCCTAAGCATCTCTATTGTCCTAATGAATGAAGGCCCTATCATACCTATTTTGTATAACTTAGATTCTAGAATATTTGTAGTTCAAGTCTCATCTCAAAATAGTAAGCAATCATGGCTATAAGTATTCTTAAATTCACCCTACAACTTAGCACATCTATTAACGGTTTAAAATATTTTCTAAGTACTAGAAATCTATATGTATCTGGGCATCTTTGCATGGACATAAAACTGTGCATACAGAGCCTTAGGGGTTGGGTTTTATACCTTCTTATAGCCTCTGGTGTGAGGCTTAAAATGCCTCAAATTTTGGTCCAAATGGTTTTCCCTAGCCACTTCAAATGATGTCTCAAAATTGCCTCCAAGAACTAGTTCCTCGAGGGACTGTTGAAACATTGAGCAACTAGTCAACTTCAAGACTCTATAAAATGTGGTTAGGATCTTAGTTTCCATTTTTTGTTACTTGGAGATCCAAGTACACATAATAAGGAAGAAAATGAAGGGTTTTGCCTCAAGAACGAATCTCGGATGGGCTAAGAATCACCCCCTTGAAGTTTGCTCGAATATAGGTTTTTGCAGATTTTCAGCTGCAACAATGTCTAACAGTACCTTTTCATGGAATGTGGATGGAAATGTTGACCAATGGCCTGTGTAATGTTGTAGAGGGTAGTATGGGCTTTCCAAAGAGCCCTAGATCATTGAAAATGGATACAGAATGAGGGAGAAATGAGCTATGGAATGTGGGTTACAAAAGCTGGAAAATGGGATTTCTACTCAAAGGTGGGCTTTTATTGTATACTGAAGTGGCCTTGCATGGCAAATGAGAGTGCCACGTGGCCATCCACGTGGCACATGAGCTTCCATGCAAGGTGACTTGTTGGCACCATGCATTGGCTTGCTCAAGAGGTTGAAAATATGGCAAATCCGTAGCTCAAAAACCATGAGTTTGCTGGTTTTTTGCCAAAAGAACCTAGAAAAATTTGAAAAAGACGAGCAAAATCAAAGGAAGGGGAAGGGGTGGGCGGGGGGGGGGGGGGGGGGCGGGGCGGGGCGAGAAGGAATGATGCGCGTGGGCTGGCCCACGCCCCGACCAAGAAATCTCACAGGCTGAAGCTCACTCCCTTGGGTTTGGTGCAGCCCAAAATAGTTATGGGTCTAGCCTGAGTCCACACGAGCTTCCAGCCCGTGCAGTTTGGTGTTCGGCCTGCATGCTCGAGCTTGTGTGCCCGAGCCGAAAATTCGACCTTCTTTTTTGTGCTTTTTGTTTTCTACTTCTCACCATTTTTATGTATATGTATATATATATATATATACCCGAAATTTTCAATTTTTTTCCTCGATTCATCAATCTCTTCCAAATCTTCAATTTCACACATATTTTCAATATTCACACATTTATTTTCCCATAAATTGAATATTCAACCAAAATTTGCATTTTTTGTCCCCAAAATTCCTTTAATTAGAACAAAAATTTAATTATTATTTCAAAAATTCAATAATCATTCCAAAAACTTATATTCCTCCAAAACTTATATTTTTATCATAATTTCATGTATTCTCGCCTTAAAATTATATTTTCTCCATTATTCTTATTTTCTTCAATAACTAATTAACATTGATGAGGAAAATTGAGAAAATTCATGTATTTCATTAAAATTCCAAAAAAATACATGTATTAGACTCATTAATTTTTGTGTATCAAATTATGGGTCGTCACAGCCTCTTCCACTCCTTATAAGAAATTTCGTCCTCAAAATTTACAATAATGCAAATAATACAAGTCAAGGAGCAATACGTACCAACTTAGGGTGGTGTCTGATCATAAAGTCCTCACTCTCCCACGTATAATGCTCAGCACCATGGAACTGCTAGCGCACTTGTACCATTAGTATGTCCTTGTTGCGCAACTTCTTCACAACTCGATCTATGATGGCTACAAGCAGCTCATCATATGTACAGTCTTCTTGCAACTCAATATGCTTCCAATTGATAATGTATGAGGGATCGAGGTGATATTTTCTCAACATAAAAACATGGAATACATTATACACACACGACAGCTATGGTGGTAATGCTAGTCGATAAGCCACAGGGCCAATCCTCTCGAGGATCTCAAAAGGCCCAATATATCTCAGTGCAAGATTCCTTGAAATCCGAAAGCGCGTTTGCCCCTTGCGAGGTGAAATGCAGAGGAGGAGATGGTCACCAACATCAAACTCAAGGACCCTTCTTTGGTTATCTGCATAACACTTCTGTTTGTCCTGAGTTCCCTTCATATTATGTCGAATCCTCTGTATCTTCTCATTCTGCTCCTACATGAAGGCAAGGGCCAAGACTGCTCTGTTACTAGTCTCGGCCCAACAAGCTGGGGATCTGCATGGTTAACTGTATAACGCCACAAATGGAGCCATCTCGATGCTTGACTGGTAGCTGTTATTATAAGCAAACTTGCATAAGGCTAAGTGATCCTCCTAGTTACCACCAAAATCCAAAATATAAAATCGTAGCATATCCTCAAGAATTTGAATCACACGCTCAGACTGACCATCAGTCTAAGGATAGAATGTTGTACTAAGGTTCAACATTGTCCCCAATTGAGCTTGTAATGCCTGCCAAACTTGGGATGTGAACCTAGCATCCCTGTCTGATACTATAGAGCAGGGAACCCCATAGAGCCTCATAATCTCTCTAATATAAATTCGGCTCAATCACTCCACTAAATCTTTGGTATGCATAGGAAGAAAATGACTAGACTTTGTTAAACGATACACAACTACCCAAATAGCATCATACCTCTACTATGTACGAGGTAGTTCTGTCACGAGGTCCATAGTAATGTGTTCCCACTTCCACTCCGGTATAGATAAGAGTTGTAAAGATCCATCGGGTCTTTGGGGCTCAACCATAACCTGTTGGCAAGTATTAGATCTATGAATGAAGGTTGCTATATCCCATTTCATCCCGGGCCACCAATATGTGCATTTAGCATCTTGGTACATCTTATAGCACCCGGATGAACAATATATCTCGATTGGTGTAGCTTCTCGAGCACACTATGCCTCAAACTAGCATCATTTGGTACCCATAGTCGTCCCTTGAACCTCAGTGCATCCTATGAGTCTAGTGACCACTTCCCACGAGAAGTGTCATTTGCCCAAGCCCTGAACATGTCATAGTCCACATCACAAGGTTGTCCCTCCGTGATATCCTGAACCTCGACTAGTTGGGTTGTAATCTGTGCATTGACTCCAGCCTCAGAAGATGACCCATGGATACTCATAATCGTGGCAAAATTCATCATCATCCACTCATGAGACATTTGTCTAGCCATGCATGCAGTCTCGACCCGTTTTCGACTTAAAGCATCAGCCATTACATTAGCCTTCTCCAAGTTATGCTCAATACTAAAGTCATAATCCTTTAAAAACTCCATCCATTGCCACTATCTCATGTTTAAATCCTCCTGTGAGAACAAAAATTTGAGGCTCTTATGATCTGAATAGAGCGTAAAACGCTCGCCATAAAGGTTCCTCTCATGATCCTTCAACTGTAAGGAGGCAAAAGCTACAACCTTGTCATCCTGCATCAATACACAACCCAGGCTTATCTATGATGCATCAGTATATGTGGTTAACTCTTGGCTAGGCCCTAACAACACTAGTACTAGAGCTGATGTCAATCTCCGCTTAAGCTCAAGAAAGGCATCTTCACACTTCTTAGTCCACACAAATGGACCATCCTTCCTGGTTAGCTTCGTCATCGAAGCTGCAATCCTCGAGAAGTTTTAGAGAAAACGATGATAATAGCATATTAAACCCAAGAAGCTACAAATCTCGATCACTATGGTAGGTCTCAACCAACTGATAATTCCCTAAACCCTAGTGGGGTCGATAGAAATACCTTCAGTACTAACCACATGACCCAAAAATCAGATCTCTGATAACCAAAACTCACACTTGCTAAACCTAGCATATAACCTATGCTCCTTCAAAGTCTGCAGTGCAACCCTCAAGTGCTCGACATGCTCTTCACGAGGCCTCTAATAGATCAAGATATCATTGATAAAAATAATCACAAAGGTGTCGAGGTATGGCCGAAACACCCTCTGCACAAGGTCCATAAACACAGTTGTGGCATTTGTCATGCCGAACAACATAACCAAGAACTCATAGTCCCTATATCTAGTGTGGAACGTAGTCTTCGACACATCTCGTTCCCTAATTCTTAGTTGATGGTACCCAGATCTCAGATCAATCTTCGAAAACACCTTGGCACCTCTAAGCTGGTTAGATAAGTTGCCAATACGTGGAAAGGGGTACTTATTCTAAATCATCATCTTGTTCAGCTGTCAGTAGTCGATGCATAAACAGAGGCTCATGTCCTTCTTATTCACAAACAATACTAGAGCACCCCAAGGTGACGCACTAGGAGAGATGAAGCCCTTACTGAACAAATCCTCCAACATGACCTTCAACTACTACAACTCCTTAGGCGCCATGCAGTAAGGAAGATCTCGATGATAAAGTCAATCTCCCGCCTAGGGGGTAATCCAAGCAGATTCTCAGGGAACACATCAGGGAAATCTCTGACAACAAGGATCTCTTCAATGCTCGACTATGAAGGTGCCTAATCCATGGTTATCAAACTGGCTAAAGTATCAATCTCGTGCTGTGTCACTAATTTGGCATGAGTACTCTACCTATCTAAAGCTTTCCCCTAGAAGATAATAGTGGGTTAACCTAAAATCTGAAACAAAACCTTCTTGGTGTAGCAATCCACATGTGCGTGGTACGCAGCTAGCCAATCCATATCTAGTATGGCATCAAGCTCAAAAAACTCCAATAGTTGAAGGTCTACTATAGTTTCAAAGTCCCCCATCCAAAGTATACTTCTCTCACATATCATGTTGGGGTAGATGCATTCGCCAACGGTAGTGCTCAACATCAACCAAGTAGGAGCCATAACCTAAGTCCCAGTCTATCTACAACACATCCAGAAAGGAAGGACAAAGTAGAACCAACATCAATCAACATATATACAGATGAAACACAAAGTGATACAACACCTTCATTCAAGGTCCTCATGAAATCAGGGTTAGGCTGGGTGACGGCCTGTGCTCCGTCTCTAATAACTATGACGAAAGAATTAGGACCCCCTGTAAGAGTCGGACACTCAGCCCTCTTGTATCCAACCTATCTGCACCAATAGCATGTAAAGGGTGGTTTCTTTCCTCCCTGATAGCTCTGGCTCTGTCTACGACCTTGACCATGAACTCTGCCACTGGCCCTAGAAAATGTGTTCTACTGCTCTACCGGTGGATGTGCCTGCACAAGAGTAGTTGCAAGTGCCACCACCATTGTGGCGGTCCGGCTAGGAGTACTGCTTGACTATCCCTCATAGTACCTCATCTTCCTCTACCTCTGAAAGCGACCACAGCCTCGATGACCCCCAGGCCCAACTCTGCATGATGGCTGAGTCTGTGATATGGCCTGCTATTATGGTTGTAGCTCAGGGGTATTGCTAGGTACTATTGAAATCTCATGGGCACTCATCTAAACCATCCATCTCATATTGTAGGGCCTCCCTTTGGATCTCCTCTAAGGTCCGGGCCCTGGATGTGTAAGTCGCTTGCTTGATAGTGACCCTCAGCCCTTGTCGATAGAATTCGACCCTCTCTCTCTCATCAACAATCAACCTAGGTGCATAGACCTCCAATTATAGGAACCGATGTGTATACTTTCTCATGATCATGGTCCCGTGGGGCAGGCTCAGAAACTCTGCTTTCTTATGTTCCTTCTCAGTTTCAAGAACATAAGCCTCAAGAAATAGTGCTCTAAACTTAACCCAAGAAGTGATTGGACCCTCCATGCTCCTCGTAGAACGCCACCATATAGTAGCCTCACTCTCCAACATATGGGATATAAACAAAAGTTGATCTGCCTCTAATAATCTCAGGGTCTCGACGTTTTTCTCCATGTTTAGCAACCAATCGTCAGCTGCTTCTAGATTAATGCCACCTCTGAGCCTCTAAGGGCACAAATCTATAAAACTCTTGAGGAGCCGGGCATGGGCTCTCTTATCCTTGTCTATCCTTAGCTGGGGTTACTTGTGCTACTACTGGCCCAACTGGTGGCTCGGCAGCCGGTGGCACAAATGGAGGAGGCTATATTACTGGCTTAGCACTCTCTTGATCAACTTCCACCTGTCATGTCTCTCCATCAGTAAGGTCGTCTGGGCTTGAGCAACCTCGTTAGAGGCCCTAATCATAGCCTCAAGCCTTTGTATGGGGTCTAGTTCAGGCTGAATTGGTGGTGGTGGTGGTGGTGTCGGTTCCCTAGGCCCTAGCAGTGGTCTACCCCGCCTAGGGGGTGCTCTACCCCTCCTGAATGGCATCTTTATTTGTAGTTCAAATTGAACTATTTGTTATTCAAGCATTCAAAATAGACCTGACAATAAAAGTTTAGTAGTATAGTACATTCCATTCAAGATACGTTTTGTGATTGATACTTTCGCTCCTTTTTGATGGTTCGTTTACTTTCGCAATCATTCTGATATCACCTAGGTTCTTTATTTATTAGAATTTTTTGATTCGTTTGAACCTAGGGTCTAATACTAAGTTTGTTGAAACCCCTTCCATAGGCCAAAAGGCAGCTCAACCGACAAAGTGGCCCGATGAACTCACTCACCATGTTAAATTCACATAACCATTGTTAAGCCTCTCCAATCAATTACAACAAACGATATCAAAATAATTGAAAAACTCGAAAGGGAAATTAAACAACACACAGAAAATGATCATTATATTACATATTTGCCTTGTCTAAAATACACAGTTGACTACACATATATATGCATACACAAAAGAAAGATCGACCTCTAACAAAAAGACCAAGAAAATGGAACAGAGATTGTCAAGGAACTAGGCAATCATCATGTTTTTTCCTTTATCAACCACCAGAGAACCTAAAATATTAGTGGAGTAGTAAGCCTAAAATCAATGTGGCTCTGTGAGTAGTAATACCAGCATGTCAATCATAACCACCATTCCAAAATAGTTCATATATGTATGAGCCGTAAGAATGATATGATATTTCAATGCATGACATAGTATAAAAGTAGTTATGAATAGTGCAACAACTACAGAAAACATCTCGAATACATGTCAGTTAAAAACAATATTCAGACTAGGGTTAAATCAGCAAATCCAACTTATGGTCGTCGTTCGAGTGGGTCTTGAGTCAAGCATACTGGCCACTTGAGCGGGACATGAGCTAGGCGTACTCATAGAATACTTAAACCCCAACGCTCCACCCTCAAGTGTTGTGACTCGAGCGAGTTTCGAGACTAGGCACACTGATCATATGTGTTAGTTGCATAGCAGACTAACTATATTATAGGTATTTTATGCATTATTTGCATTAGTGTAATAGAAAATTTTGTGTATTTGCGTATATTTAGTTAAATATACATTTAGAGCATTGTTGCATGATTAGTTGCATATTAGCATGATTTAATGTTATTCCTAGCATTTTTATATGAATATAATGTCCAAGAAAGGTTTTCAGTGTTTATGCAGGTTTACAATGAACCAAAATAGGAATAGGAGCACGCGAAGAGTTGAAAATGGCCAAAAATGAAGAAAAGTCACTAATGACCACGGTTAGCAGTGCCAACTGTGGTAGACGGAACAAGAAACGAAAAGAAAACAACATCTCTCTGTGGACCACGGTCGATCATTTATGGACTGGGGTCGCTTGAGAGATTTCACATATTCGGGTTTTTTCGTACTGTAGACCGCGGTCAGTCACTTATGGACCGCAGTCGATAGACGTATTTTATTATTTTAGGGTTTTCTTTAGTAAAATACTATAAATAGTTCATTGTAGTAGGGTTTTAAAGGTGATCTGTTTTGAAAATGAAGAATTTCTAGAGAAAAAAAAGCTAACAAAGGAGAACAGAGAGAAAACGGAGAAGAATTGAAGATCAAGGTCCAAGATTTGAGTATGTTTATTTATGATCTAAATTCTTTGATGTGTGAACTCTTAATCATGTCAGGCTAGGTTTATTTTAAGTCTAGGATGTAAATCTGGATTGTAGAATCCTAATATTCTTATTTTGATTAATCTATTTCTGAGGTTTTGTTTTATAATTTGGATTCTTAATGATTTCTTTTTACTGGCCAAAAAAGGAATGATTATAGAATGTTAATCTAACTCGGGAGAGAGGATTAATAATCTAAAAATCAAATTATCAATCAATTGACCGGGAAGTTGTTGATTGCCTAGGAGGTTGCACGTTATAATTGTGTTTAATGCATTAAACTATTTACTGTACGCCTCGGGAGAGGGTATTAGTGATTAGACTAATAGGTGTTAAGGTACTTTGGGAGAAGGCTTTGATGACTGGTGCTAGAACCTACAGAACACAGTATTTTGATTAATTGAAATAGGAATTAAAGGTGATCATAAAAAAGTTTACTATCCTAGATAATTTAATCTAAAGAGTTTTCAATAATTTACTTATCAGTTTTATATTTGACTATTTTCATGAGTTTAATTTTAATTCTTAATCAATCGAATTTGTTGTTTTAATAAAGTTTAAATTGATAGTAAATTGGGCTTTTAGATAGTTGATTTTTATCCGTTCCCTGAGGACGATATCCAATGATATCCGATTTTACCGGTTATTACTATTATGATCCCTTACACTCGCGGGATCATCAACAATATACCTTAACCCCGACGTTGGGCCCTCGAGTCTAATCCCAATCTTATCATGTATCCTGACCCCAATGTTCGACCCTTGAGCCTAAGGTCTCATTACCTGTGTACATCTACACTTTTCAAAATCATTTAGATATATCTCAATCACATGAAAAAATTTAAACCATGTCATTTCACACAAGTTTCATGCAAGGAACACAAGTCATAGAAAACACTTCAATCAAATTACTTACCTAGGGTCTTGCGCACTGATGTCCTGTCGATAATCGACCCAATCCCTTAATGTTCACTTGAGTCTGCATTATTTAAACTCAATTTTAGTTCTTCATAGAATGTGCCTTAATTCCTTGCATGACTATCCCTAATCGGTCTCGATCGACCCAAATTCAATTCAGTCGACTCTAATCAATCGATCAAACTTAGTCAATGGGTAAAACTTGGTCAAAATTGGTTAACATGATCAATTTTGGTTATCCTTGGTCAATTTGAGTCCAATTGGGTCAAGTTGTGTCAAAATTGGGCCAATTAAGAAAATATTCCCAAGTTTCAACACTTAGCCCAAATTCAAGCGTTGCTCTCTTTGTGCAGTGAATTTGTCAATTTTTCTGCGATCAATCCTTAAGCCGAGTTTGCTTAAACCTTTTCAAATTTCATCTACACTACATAAACCTTCACCAGCAATTTAGATTCTGATTTTTGGAGACCATTTGTGATGGTTTCTAAGTGTATTAATAAGGATTGTGAAATCCCCTATCCCAAGTGACAGACAGTCAAATGGTGCATCAATTGAACCCCTTACCCAATTTCGATTGGGTTGCAATTTGGTATACACTATTGTGACATGTTTAATGACCTCTCCACCAAATGTCAGCTCAAAATACCTATGTTTGGTTAGTTCATTAGTCTCCTACTTTTTTGTCATACAATAGATTGTTCAAAAATTTAAATTTCCTATGGTTTTTCAAGTGCCTAAGCATCTCTATTGCCCTACTGATTTGAGGCCCTATCATATATATTTTGTATAACTTAGATTCAAAAATATTGGTAGTTCTAATCTCATCTTAAAACAAGCAATCATGACTATAGACATTCCTAAATTCACCCTACAACTTAGTACATCTATTTATAGTTTAAAATATTTTCTAAGTACCAAAAATATGTATGTAACTAAGCATCTTGGCATGTATATTAAATCGTGCATACAGAAGCTCAGGGACGTGGTTTATACCTTCTTGTAGCCTTTGGTGTGAAGTTTAAAATGCCATAAATTTTAGTCCAAATGGTTATCCCTAGCCACTTCAAATGATATCTCAAAGTTGCCTCCAAGAACTGGTTCCTACTAGGACTATTAAAATAGTGAGCAACTAGTCAACTTCAAGACTCTATAAAACGTGGTTAGGATCTCAATCTCCATTTTCTATCATCGAAGATCGAAATACACACAATAAGGAAGAAAAATGAAGGGTTTTACATCAAGAACAGATCTCAGATGGGTTGGGAATCACCCCCTTGAAGTTTTCTCTAATACAAGTTTTTACAGATTTTCAGGTGTAACAATGTCCAACAACACATTTTGCTGGTCGTCTAAGCCTCAGCTGGATCGAAACTTTGACCAATGGCTTGTGCAATATTGTGGAAGGCAATAAGGGTTTTCCAAAGAGCCCTAGATCATTGAAAACGAATACAGATTGAGGGAGAAATGAGCTATGGAAAGTGGGTTGCAGAAGTTGGAAAATGGGATTTCTACTCAAAGGTAGGGTTTTGTTGCATGTTAAGGTGGCCTTGCATCGCAAATGGGAGTATCACGTGACCATCCACGTGGCCCATGAGCTTTCATGCAAGGTGACTTGTTGGCACTACATGTTGGCTTCCTAAAGAAGTTAAAAAGATGGCAAAACCATGGCTCAAAAACCATGAGTTTGTTGGTTTTTTGGCCAAAAGAACCTAGTAAATTTTTTTGAAAAAAACAAGCAAAATTGAAAGGGGGGAAGGAATGGGGAAGCCTGCGCGCGCCTGGGTTTGGCGCGGCCCAAAATGGGCACAGACTCGGCCTGAGTCCGAACGGGCTTCCAGCCCTATCCAGTTTGGTGTTCGGTCCATGCGCTCGGGCCCATGAGCCCCAACCAAAAATTCAGTCCTCTGTTTTTTTTTTTTTTTGGTTTTTTGCTTTCTCTTTTTTCCCTTTTTTTAAGTATATATATATACATATATATATTTGAAATTGTCAGGTTTTTCTCCTTGATTCATCAATCACTTCCAAATCTTCAATTTTGCACAAATTTTCAATATTCACATCAACCAAAATTTGCATTTTTTTCCTTAAATTATTTTAATTACACCAAAAATTTAATAATTATTCTAAAAATTTAATAATCATTCCAAAAATTTAATAATCATTTCAAAAATTCATATTTCTCCAAAGATTATATATTTCTTATAATTTCATGTATTCTCTCCTAAAAATTATATTTTTTTTTCATTATTCTAATTTTCTTCAATAAATAATTTAAAATTACAAAAAGTTGAAAAATTCATGTATTTCATCAAAATTTCAAAAAAATACATGTATCGAACCCATAAATTTTTGTATATCAAATTATGGGTCGTCACAAATTTTTGGACAAGATTTGGTATGTGTTCTAGTTCAACATTCCATACTCACTTGATGCTAACATCATATGTGATTATGATACGTTTATCAGTTTGAATTTCTATCTTCCCAAACTTAGTTTGTTTTAATTTTTGGATACTAAGTATTTCATTATTTGATGTTTCTACACACCAAATTTCAAACTTATTTGACAAATGTAATCAAGGTTTTTGTATTTTCAAACTTAGGACAAAATAGAGTATTTTTGTCAAGCTATACTAACATATTGTATTTGTGGACTGATTGTAGGCAATCTACTCGTGCATTTCCATTACCCTTTTACCAGTGTTTTTGTCATAAAGTGGTCCCTCTATAGATAATACGTCTGCATTTTTAGAGTATTTCTTCTCATGATTCAAGCTTTAGTTTGTGTCCTACTTGAACATGTGCAACTGTTTATCTACAGTTACCAGTTCAACTAGTCATCTTCAACCTGTGATTTGAATGACTTATTCAATTCCAAATTTCCTCACTCTTGGCTTAGTTTATTCATAAAATACCCTTGTTTCAAAGTCTCAAAGCCTTGCATGACATTGGTTTCCCAATAAGATGTTATACAACCTCAAAGTAGGGTTACTACCCATGATTTTAGGCTTGAAAATTTGCCTAAGTGTTAAGTAGTTCACAACACCCTATTTTCATCACCATTTCTAACCTTTTACTCATGGTTTAAGTATGGTCTCCACCTTCTCTTGGCATCATTTCAGTTTCCACAACATCAATAATTCATCACAAAAACATTATAACCAATAATTTCATCGTTAAACAACTCATTTTTAGCATAAAATATAAATTCAAGCTAAAGAATACACAATTTACCTTTACAGATGGCCTTGTTGCACATTGATCTACTAGTAAGGATTGTACTCAGCTCTTGATAGTCAACTATGTTTTCTCCTCCTCTTATCGCAAATTTCAATGAAGAATTGACTAAGGTACAAATTTTCAAAAATGAAATCAGAAGAAGAATTGTAGAGCATATGTTCTAGATTTTGGAAAAGAAGATGGAGTTGAGTATTGGTGGTGTTTTTTGTAAAACTAATTGATGTTGCCACCACATCATTATCATACCACTTTTCAGCTCTTTCTACTCTTATGCTGCCAACACCTACTTCTCTTAGGCATGGTGGCCATGCTTCTCTCGAGTAGAGATGAAAATACCACTCTTGGAGTTACATACACATCGATTAAGTTTGCATTATTTTTGGGAATTATTGTTTCACAAAACCTTTGCATTCCCTTGTGTACTGTTAGTCACTGTAGAATTGTCATTTAACTTTGAACCTTGGGTTTTCCTTGTTCCTTACCATTCACAATACATCAATAATCTCAATGGGCATTTGTTCAATAGTTCCATCTGATCTCAAATTAACATATTCAGTGCAAGAGATGAATTTGAATGACATAATCTCAATTTAGGTGGTAATGTCAATTGATAAGCCATGGAACCTATCCTTTCTAGGATTTCAAATGGCCCAATAAATGTAGAGCTAGTTTACTACATTTACAAAACTTATTTATCCTTTCTGAGGCAAAATCTTCAACATTACATGATCATCAATTTCAAATTGCAACATTTTTCATTGGTTATCTACATAAGTTTTCTATCAATCTTGGGCTACTTTTAGATTTTGTGTCACTTGCTATATTTTTTTTTTTTTGGGGTTTCTCGAACAAAAGCTAGGTCTAACCTAGCCTTATCACTTATCTTAGTCCAAAATATAAGATATTTACATTTTATAGCATATAAAGCCTTAAATAGTGCCATGTCGATACTAGATTGATAACTATTGTTATAAGCAAATTCACACAATGATAGGTGATCCTCCTAGCTACCGCAAAAATCCAATATACATGCTCTCTAGATATCCTCAAGTATTTGGATTAAACTTTTATACTGTCCATCAGTTGATGGGTAAAATGTTGGACACATATTTTCCCTTGTTCCCAATCGTGTCTAGAATCTTTGCTAGAAACTAGACGTAAACCTTGTATCTCTATCTGAGACTATAGGCATTGGAACTCTTTGAATTCGCAAAATCTTTGGAACTCTTTGAATTCGTACAATCTCACAAGCATACAAATTACTTGATATTTCCACAATATCTTTATTGCACATTGGTAGAAAATGTGCTGACTTTGTCAGTCTATCCATGATGACCCATATTGCATCATGTCCTTGTTGAAATCTTGGAAAACCCATCACAAAATTTATAGTAATATGTTCCTATTTTTAATATGGTATCATAAGTGGGTATAATAATTCTTTGGATCTTTGATGTTCAACTTTAACCTCCTGACATATATTACATTCTTGCACATAGATTCCAATATCCTATTTCATCTATGGCTACCAATACATACGTTTGGCATCACAATACATTTTGTCCATACTTGGATGAACAATATATTTTGCTTGTTGCAAATCATTTAGCACACTCTATCTTAGTTGCAGATCTATTAGTACCCATATTCGATGATGCAAATAGATGATGCAAGGCTACATGATCAATATACACTGTGACCTTTTAGCCAACTATATTGGCACAAACTTGTCACAAGAAAACACCACGGCTAGTAGTTCCTTTTCTGTAGTTTTATAATTTTTTTGAGCATTTCCAAGTGTCTTGGTAGCATAATATATCGAGAATAATACTTTATCTCTTTGTTTTCCTAATACTGCACCCACTGCATAGTCACTTGCATCGCATATAATATGAAATTGTTCCTTCCAATCCAAAGCAAAAATGATAGGAACAGTCATTAATGCTTTTTGTAGTTGTTGGAACACAATTTCACATGCATCATTAAACATAAATAGTATATCTTTCTCTAGCAAGTTAGATAAGGCCTTGCAATTTTGGAAAAGTCTTTGATAAATTGTAAACAAAACCTGGCATGCCCAAGGAGTCTTTGCGCTCCCTTTGCATTAATGGGAAATGTGAGGCTTTCAATTGCATCTATCTTCACCTGGTCTACCTCTAAGCCCTTTTCTAAAACCTTATGCCCAAGTACATACCTTCTCGAACCATGAAGTGATCTTTTACCCAATTGAGTTCCAAGTTTTTATCTTGGCACCTTTATAACACTCAAGCTAAATTTTCCAACATTTATCAAGTGAAGGTCCAAAAATTGAGAAATCATCTATAAAAACATCCATAATTTCTTCAATCATATCAGCAAAAATAGCCATTATGCATTGATGAGATGTGGTTGGTGCATTACATAAACGAAATAGCATGCACCTAAGTGCTAAAGTCCTATAAGGGCAAGTGAACACGATTTTCTCTTGATCTGCAGGAGCTACAAAAATCTGATGATACGCAAAGTATCCATCAAGGAAGAAATGATACTCAAAACCTACAAGCCCATCAAACATCTAATCAATAAATGACAAAGGAAAGTGATCATTTCTAGTCACTTTATTTAGCTTGTGGTAATCAATGTATACTCTCCACCCAGTAGTAGTCCGTGACACTATGGACTTTCTTTTTTGATTTGTAACTATTGTATTCCTCCCTTCTTTTGCATCGCATGAAGTGGACTCACCCATGATGAATCTAAAATTACAAACATAAGGCTTGCCTTCGACCATATCATTACCTCCTTTTTTACCACTTCTTTTATAATTAGATTTAAACGCCTTTGGTGTTCCAATATAGGTTTATAATATTCTTCCATCAAGATCTTATGCATGCAAATTATAGGGATAATCTCGTTAATATCATCAATGGTCCATTCCAAGGCTGATTTATACTTCTAAATGACTCGAAGTAGCTTATCCTCTTGTGATTTAGTCAAAATCGAAGAGATGATAACTAGATAGGTTTCTTTGTTCAATTGGTAAGCATACTTCAAAAGGTCTACTAATTACATTAGTTCAACTTGTGGAGTTGTTTCTTCCATAATCATAGACCCATCAAGCTCCCTTATCGCTAGCTATCAAAGCTACCAATGCGTAGACATGTTCTAGATCTTCTTCATTCATGCTAGCTCTAGTAGATAAATATTGTACTATACATCATTGTAACGAATCTTGTGGGACAACCCTACCCACGATCTCATAAGCATACCCATCTATAACATCAATTTGTTTGAGATATAGGGTTGTTTGAAGCGAATTTCATTAAACAATATATATTGAAGACAACTTGGTCATTGTTCACCCTTGATGGAAGCTCCCCTTTGTGCACAACAATTAATGCATGCCTTGTCACACCCCAGCTCCCGATATCTCTCTTGACAAGCAACCCGAGTTTGGCATTTCCTGCCAAATGGGCCCGTTGTCTCCTAGCATGGCCCTGACGACTATAGAGATGTTTGACCATTCAAGGTGATCATTGACAATGCAGGAGCAGACTAGCCATGCAAGGCCATCTTTTTGGTTAAGACCTCACCAAGAGATTATCCCATTTTTTTGTTTGGTTTAATGTTTTATTCATTTTGTTGTAAATGATTTGTATTGGGCATGTGCCCTCCTTCTTTTAAAGTGCATTTCTTATAAATTTTAGCACGTTTCAAACTTGGCCATAGGCCTTATTATATTTCTTTCTAAACTGTATTTTTATACTAAATTTGTAAGTATTTTGAACTGCTTCATATAGTTTCTTGATGAAGTTTATAAAAGAACTAGCATTTTAATGATCATTGTATGTTTTAAATTAATTTCATAACATTTGAAAGAAATGTTTTGAAGCATGAGATAAACAAAATGGGAATGGACTATGTGGCCCCCAGCTCTTGGCAAGCAATCCAAGTCTACCATCTCTCGCCGAATGGGCTCTCCGTCTCCTAGAGCGGCCCTGACGACTTGTTGCTTAGCGAAAGAGATAGCGGGAGCCGGGGTGTCACATGCCTAGTGGCTAGGAAGGGTCTTCCTAAAATGAGAGGCATCCTTGATTATATCCTTTGGATGTTTGAATGATTTGCTAATTGAAGTGTGATAGTTGTAGGCTTGACATCTCCCATTCCAAGTACCTTGAAAACATATAGAGGCATTATATGAATAATAGCTCCTAAATCACAGAAAACTTCATTAAACAATATATCTTTCAACTTCTAAGGTAGCTTTCTTTGCAAAATAACACCATGCTCAGTTAGTTTCATTGTCTCAAAGTCTTCTAACTTACACTTCATGGACATCACTTCCTTCATGAATTTGGCATAGTTAGGCATCTATTGAAGAACTATGACAAATGGAATATGGATGTGAATCTTCTAAAAGATTTCGAAGTACTTGGAAAATTTCTCATCTATTTTTTTTTCTTTTGGAATCTTTGTGGAAAAGTGTAACACCCCAACCCCCGTATCATTAAGCATTGGACGCATCCACCATTTTTCTTGACAGTAGATTAAACCAAACGGCGGGTCGGGCTGGTGTTACATTACAAGCAACGCACAATTGACTTTCTATTTCAGTCATTTCATGCCTTGATCGCATTTAACCGCACATAACTTAAAATTAAGAATTTAATAAGGCAATAGTATAAGAAATAACTGAAATTCACAAACTCAATTAATTAAATAAAATTGAGTACATAATTTAACATATTACAGCGGAAGTCTTAAAACTTGGCAACATGCCCTTACAAAAAAATTAGAAACTTTTCAAATAAGAAGAACCTAACTAATATTCATAGTCTTCACGTAATTTAATTCCCTGAAAAATAAAAGGAAGGGTGAGCACACAGCCCAGTGGATCTTTCTAACATTTAAATCATTATTCCAATTCAAACAAACCAAGCATGTCAAAAACTT
>JAJIYU010003268.1:0-27564 GCA_030144865.1 Tinospora cordifolia | reverse complement strand
GTGACTTGATTGCAAATCAATTTTTTAGAATACCTTAGTATCTCTCAACTCATCAAATAAATCATCAATAGGAGGGAGATGATACTTATTCTTAATCGTTACTTGATTCAATTGATGATAATCTATACACAATTGAAAACTCTCATCTTTTTTTTTCATAAACAATATCAGAGCTCCCCAATATGACATACTAGGTCTAATTAAACATTTTCCCAACAATTCCTTGAATTAGATCTTTAATCCCTAAAATTCCTCAGGTGTCATACGATTAGGAGGAATCAAGATAGGTTGTGTTCTTGAAATCAATTCAACAATAAAATCAATTTCCCTCTTCAAAGGCAAATTGGGTAAATGATCAAGAAATACCTTAAGGAAATCTCAAATAGCAAGAATTTCCTCAATTCTCAGTTTAAAAGATCCCTCACCATTTGTAGTCACTGCACTAACTAGAGTATACATCTCTTTTAGTGTCACTAATCTACCCTGTATACTAGGTTTCTCAATTGCTCTACCCTAAAAAAACAATGATTTGTTGACCTGGTATCTGAAATACAACATGCTTAGCTAGCTAATCCATGCCTTATATAGCATCAAACTACAAAAACTTCAATACTTGAAAATCTACTAAGGTTCCAAATTCATCAAGTTTCAGCACGCAGTATTCACGGATTATATTGGGGTACATCCATTTTTTGGCTGATGTACTCAATACAAGCATGCGGAAGCCCTAACTAGTTTTAGTCCCAATCTATCTAGTGTTTGTCTTGATATAAATGATAATGTTGAACCAACATCAATCAACACATAGATAGATATATCTAAAATAGAAATATTACCTTCCATCAAGTTTTTGCCACGTCTGGGTCTAGTTTAGTAATAGCTTGAGCCCTTCCATTAACCACTAGAGTACTACGTAGCTATCCTACTAAGGTAGGGTACTCAAATTTTCTATCTTTAGGTTGGCCACACTAGTAACATATAAATGGTTGTCTTTGTATTGTTGACTCTACGTATGCACCTTTCCTTATTGATTTGGAATTAAAACTTTGCCACCTTTCTCCTAGCCTCAATATTGACTCTTGACCTCCTAATTAGCCTTAAGCCTGATTGGATGTGCCTTGAGTCAATGTTGGTGCCAAAATAATTGTCCCAAAAGATGGGTTTTATAGTTATTTATTCAATTTTCAAGTAAATTTTCTTTTCTTGGAGTTCTTTCAGCCAAACTATTGAGTACCTAACATCAAAGGCGAAGGCTATGCTACTACACTTTAAACCAATTGTACCTACAGTGGGTTATTAGCACAATCCAACTCATACAATAGTGCTCTATAGGATAACGAATCAAAATTGGAACCATGTACATTTTAATGAATATTAAGCTTCAAACTTCTATGATAGAAATTTGTTCATTCTTTTTTATTTACTACAAGTTTAAGGGCATATGATTCGAGTTGTAAAAACTTGTATGTATACTTCTTTACAAATATAATCCTTTGATGAAGAATAAGATATTCTACCATGCTTCGCTCCCTCTCTCATGTAGGTACAAGAGCTTCTAGAAATAGTTTTCTAAATCGAGCCCACGTAGACACATGGTGTATTATATCCAAAATAGAAAACCACTATCTAGAAGCATCACCTTCTAACATGTGTGCCATGAGCAAAACATGGTTATTTTTCTCGAGCTTCATAGATCGTGTTATCATTTCAATATTCAGCAATCAGTCCACTGCCTATTGTAGCTTTATACCTCATCGATACTAATTCAACTCTAAATCCCCAAATTTCTTGAGAAGTCTCTAATGTGACACTCACTTTTACTTAGGAGCTTCTTCCACAACTAGTTCTTATACAACTAGCTTGGTTCTAGTGCAGGTAGAACTAGTGATACCACACTCCACACCTTAGCTACAACCCCATCTATACACTGACAAAGAGTAGCTATAGATGCTTGTAGCATTTCCCCTTGAACTCTAATAAACTTTTCTAGACTTTGTATAGGATTAAGTTCGAGTCATTATGGTGTATTAGGTTCACATGGTTGTCAATGTGGATGACCTCTTACAATTTTAGTCTACATTTTATCATAAATATCCATCTATCATTACTTAAAATAATTCATGACTCGAAAAGTAGTATGCATAACCATAACTTTTATTTATGTAATACCTTGAATTCTCTATACTCAATTAAATGAAATTTATTACCGATTCAGTAAAATTTGGGTGCAAAATGAAACTGGGTTCATTTTAGGGCTACATTTAGTAGGTTCCAAAACTCTCATTTAGTGACCTTAGGAATCCAAAACAACTGGAAATAAAGTAAGGTGACATGAACCAACTAATGAGACAACATATCCAAAAATTAGAACAATTGGTCAAGGGTAGAGTCTTCATTTGCCAAACACCCTTTAGGGGTCCAAATTAAGAAAGAATTAGCATTTAGGGTACTTTGGGGGATCGAAATGACCCGAAATGAAATGGAATGACATGAACTAACAAAATCAATGATGTCTAAAAATCAGAACAATTGGCCAAGATTTAGATTTTCATTTGCCTAGTGATCTCAATGGGTCTTAAATAAGGAAAGTTTTTGAAGGAAATCACTTTGGGCCAAACCATATCTTAAAAGTTGCATTAGGCTCATGTGATTCCAAAACTATAGATTATAAGTCATAATTCTTTGTAAATAAGGAGATATTAATTTTTATTTAATTTTTGTGAACCCATGAAGTCATGACCACCCCTAACATGTGCAAGACACATGGGTGGAACAACATGATCATGTGCACCCTACCCTACCCAAAGCTCTATGGGACGTGTCTATCATTTGAATTCATGAAAGTGATCCCATATGCCATACAACTGATCATGTATTCCCACACCTATCCAAGGAATGGGATGTCCTATAGGAATTATAAAATCCAAGAAGGGTGATTCCATAAACAAAGACAAGTGATCATGTGCACCAAGCCCTATTCATGCAAAATCGGCCCATAGGGGTGTGTGTGTGTGCACACATGTAAGAAACCAAATTAGAAGTGCTTAAAGCATAAAAATGTACTCAATCTTTGGATTTGATTCAAGAATGTAATCTTTTTATTTTATTTGAATGAATAAAGATTTGAGGTTATTATTGAATATTAAACTCAATAGAAGTGTGTTCATGAGTATTTCAATAAGTGTTAGAATAAATGAATTGAGATGGAAGGTGTGTATTTGTGAATGTAACATATGACCCAACTCGCCTTGTGGTTGAGATTAAACCTGTTTTTAGGGGGTTGGGGTGTTACAAAGGTGGTATCAGAACCTGGACTTTAGGAGCCTTGGACTAGAATTAGAAAGTCATTTAGTGACTGTTTGACTATAATTAGAAACTCAAATTAGGGTTTCACTTTTAATTGAATTGAGTCTTGAATGCCTTGGGCTAGAATTAAAAAAATCAAGTAAAGGCTATTTGACTAGAATTAAAAACTCAAATTAGGGTTTTACTTTGAATTGAATTGAATCTTGAATGCCCCTACCTTCTATATTTGAAATTGAAAAACATTTTAGAAAGTGTTTTCAAAAAGGAAATATATGTTTTTAAAACGTTTTATTTGGATACAAAGACTACAAGTTGAACTGATAGTGGATAAGCCTTGTCGCAAGTAAAGCTAAACATTGTAAGGGAGGTGGGTTATCTCGCCCTAGAAAGCATGATTGCTAATTAAACTTTGGTCTCACCACCCGATCTGGAGGTTGTCCCACTAGCTTGTTCGAGTAGTTTGAGTTGAAGAACACCTTTACTTTCTATAAAAGAAAATTAGAAGGTGAAAAATTAGGGCAAAGAATCGAATAGAAGTCGAAAAAGATGCCAAAATTGGTATCTCGGCTAGACAAAGGTTGTGAGTCAACCAGACAGAACCTTAGGTCCAGGGGAAAGACCTTAGGTAGAAATGTGGCATAGCCATGGGTGGCACAGTGGATCAAAAACATAAATCTTTAAGACATAAGCTAGAAACTAAAACTTGTGTGAAGATAGAAAATTGTTTGATAAGGACATGGGACCGAAAAGCTTCTATATCTTTTGATTTCTATATAGTATGGGATGCATAAGAATTCTGGGTTATGGAGGAAGCCTAGAATCGGAGAATGATGAACCAGGTGTGGTGAATGATCAATAACTCTGGCAGAATGGGTTTTTCTGTGCTCGCTGGTACGAGATGGTGGAGTATAGTGGGCGCGGGAACCTTAGTTATCGAGCAATTTGCAAAATTGTTTGGGTGCAGCTCTATTCTGGGTGAAAGCCAAAGTGGAAGGGGTAAAGTGGTATGAGACACTTGAACCTGAAAGCTTTGGTGGAAGCTTGGAACCTTGTCGTAGTTGCTTGATTGTATGAATGTATGATATGAATGTTTTCTTGTTTATTTACTTTGAGACCAAATCCTGTACCCATGCATAAAAAGAACCTAGAAGAAAAACTTTTAGGCTACTGAACAGATCGAAGACCTAGAGACATGAATCTAGAGTCATGATAGTACGAAGGTTTGATGAGGAAAATACTGACAACCTACTCCAATTGTAGAAAATGGTTGGAACAAGGAAGTACGCAACCTGATCCATCACCTCTGATGAAAATAAGCAATGAGAACAAGAATTGCCTGTTGGAATGGAGGCACAAATGGAGGCCATGATGAATAAGACGTCGCAAAGGGTGTTGGATCAACTATTGAGGGCACTCCCACAGATAATCCCTCAGGTGGTTCCACAGCCTCAAGTACCTGAACCTATCTAGGTTTAATAGCCAGCACCTGTGGCCCAAGATCCTGAACATCAAAGGGCACAAGAAGGTTTGGAGGATGAGAGACAGAGGAAGATGTTGATAAAGCTATAGAAGCTCCATCTTCCTTCATTTGATGGTACTTCAGATTGCATCTCAGTGAACCATTGGTACCAAGGGATGGAGGAAATTCTCAATGTACTAAAGGTAACTTGGTTGAGACGGGTGGCATTGGCCACACACCACTTCAAAGGACCAGCCAGAAGTTGGTGGCGTATGATGAAGATGAACCCTAATGCTGATGTGGATGCCATGAGCTGGGAGAACTCAGAAATATTCTATGAAAAGTTCTTTCTAGAAGCAACCTTGAGAAGCTACAAGAGGACTTTGTTCGATTGAATCAGAGGGACATGACTGTAGCTGAATATGAAAGGAAGTTCACCAAACTGGCCAAATTCTCCCTAGATCTGATTTGGGAAAAGAAAAGAAAGGCCAATGAATTTGCACAAGGTAACAAAATGGAGATTTGAAAGATAGTGAAGACTCTGGGCCTAAAGACTTACAAAAACATCATAGAAAAGGTCCTAACACTAAAACAAAAACTCAACCTGGAACAAAGGTTGAAGGGGAAGAATAAGAGGCTCGAGAATGAAAATGATCAAGGGGCTCAGAAGAAAAAAAAGAATGGTGGGAAAGCAACTCATACATAGAAACAGGGACAAGCCAAGACCGTGTCAAAGGAGCAATCAAGGAAGCTAGAGCTTTGTTTTGTGTGCAACTAGAAGGGTCATCTGGCTAGAGATTGTCCTAATACACAGGTTCAAGCTCCTCAACAACAACCATAGTAAGGAGGAGGTTAGAATGGTCGTCCTCAGGGATAGCAACAACAGCTAAATGCCAATCAGGGGCATAATTAGGGTCGTGGGAAGAACCAGGCCAGAATGTTCGTTGTTGAAGCTCAGGAAGACCAGGTCCCTACAGTGGAAGGTACATTTTTGTTGTTCAATGTTACCGTGAAATTGTTGTTTGACTCGAGTGCCTCTAAATCTTTTATTTTTGAAGAACTAACTGATAGGTTACAACTTGTAACGAAAACACTACCTGTAACTTTGAACGTGTCCGCACCAATAGGAACCATTGTGACTTCAAAAAGAATGTGTAGTTGTGACCTAAGGTTTAGGGATAAACTCTTAACAGTTGACCTATCTACCTTACCTTTTTATGACTATGATGTAATCTTGGGAATGGATTGGTTAGACTAGTACCAAGCCTAGATAAATTGTCCTAAAAGACGGGTGACCATAATTCTACCTTTGAGGGAAACCTATGGAATCAAACGGGATATGCGAAGATTATCAAGAAGTCCAACCATAGCCATGTTGAATTGTTTAAGGCAGAATAATGAGTTCGAGGAACTCTCTAAAGATGAACCTATTGAACTAAAGAAAATCAAAAACCTAGCAGTGGTTAGTGAGTACGAGAATGTGTTCCCAAACAACTTACTCAGACTACCACCTGCTAGAGAGTTAGAGTTCAAGACTGAACTTTAACCTGGAACCAACCCTATCGCCATACCTCCTTATAGAATGGCACCAGTAGAACTGATTGAGTTGAAGTCTCAACTCGACGAGCTTCGAAAAAAAGGCCTTATTAGGCCGAGTGAGTCACCTTGGGGAGCTTCAGTATTATTCATAAAGAAGAAAGATGGTTCTATCAGACTTTATGTCGAACATCGAAAGTTGAACCAAGCTACAGTGAACAATAAGTATCCTTTGCCAAGGATTGATGACCTATTTGATCAATTGAGAGGAGCCACCCATTCCTCAAAGATTGATCTTAGGTCGGGATATCACCCATTAAGAATCAAGGAGTCTAATATACACAAGACTACCTTCAAAACAAGATATGGACACTTTGAGTTCACCATGATGCCCTTTGGTTTGACCAATGCCGCAACAACATTCATGGACTTGATGAATTGAGTGTTTAGACAGTATCTTGACTAGTTTGTGGTGGTATTCGTAGATGACATTCTAATCTACTCCAAGTCAGAGGTTGAACACTTAGAACACTTGTAGATAATGTTGGAGTGTAATACCCCAACTCCCGTATCTTTTAAGCAGTGTACATTGCCACCGTTCTCCTAACAGTGGACTTAACAAAACGGCGGGTCGGCTGATGCTACATTACAAGTGACACACACTTGTTTTTTTCTTTTCAATATCTCGTGCCTTTGTATAAAATTCAAGAATACAAAATTTTCAATAAAATCAAGGCAAATTAAAAGAAATATAGAAATTCAAACTATTTTATTCATAATAGAAATTGAGAGTACTAAACTCTTTAAAAAAATAACTAGTTGTTATAGCAGAAGACTTCAAAATACTTTTCAGTAGAAAAGAATAGAAACTTTGGGCAACATACCCTAAAAATTCTAAAAATATAATACTGAAGAAACTTTGTAAGAAACTATCTATATTCAATTGCTCCATGGGTTCATGTTCCTAAAAAAAAGTAAGAAAGGAAGGAGTGAGCACATAGCCCAGTGGATCCTTTTCGAACGACCATCTTTCAAATTCAAATCAATAACACATTCATAATTCAAACAATTGCATACATTAGGCGTTTCAAACAACATTTTTGTTTAAAGTTGAGATTTTAGACCAAAAGGGTTTTTAAGCCCTTTATGTTCTTAACAAAGTACCTCCTTAGAGTGAAATATAGCTCTTCTTAGCCAATTTCATTGGACTTTTGGACTTCAAGAGATCTTACCCACCAACCAAGTACTTTGGTCTTAAAACCATATGAACCAATCATATGAAAAGAACATCCATAGCAACCCACATGTTTACTATGATGGTACGTGGTTATTTTCACCATCTTCTTTTATTAATTCTTGAATCATTAATTAAACTTCAAAATTTGACATTAAGATCAACAAAATTCAAAATATAAGCATTATGAAAATCAAATCATGGATCATCCATAATCATACGTCATTCCTTGAAATAAACCTAAGCATGATACTAAACATGGCATAATCATTATGAATGCATAAATTCGAACAAGAATCGAATATGAAACTAAAATATGTTTTAGAATACTAGTACTGAAATTATTTTAATTTCAAAAACCAAACAAACATTGAATATGCTAGCAATTCGAGTAAGAAAAAGGGTGTTAGAAAAATCACTTCCACCTTGTGATGCTTTCTTCCGGAATTTCAACAGCAATTCCCCTCATGTACTAGTGTCAATGAACATCACCCAACATAATTTCCAAATTTGAGAGAAGAACTTCTCACACACACAAGAAAGGAAGATGGGACAAGGTGCCAAGAAGAAGGCTTAGAGAAAACAAGAGGAGAATTCAACTCTTATTTTTTAGAATAAATGAAATTGAGAGCCTAGGGGGGTTTATATAAGTGTTTCAAGGGAGAAAATTAAAAAGTTTTGTGTTCTTGTTTGAATAAAACACCCTAATTCTCCCTAATTTGATACTTTCTAATTTTTGGAACAAAATGAGTATTTTTCAAAATATTTTCGGATTTTAGAAATATTTTTTAGAATTTAGAAACTATTTTTTGGAATTTTTGGATTAAATTTCGTATTTTTCGTTAATTTTAACGTAATTTTCGTATTTTAAATTTTGGATTTAATCTGGTTCCTAGGATTTTCCTCGAGACAAGCGTTCGAGTTCGATCGGAGCCATTGGATTCTCAATCTCGGCCGCTAGATTTCTTCGAGCGCATCAATGATCGCAATCTAATCACAATGGCTTTGATCTGAACCGTCCGATGATCCTTGAGTGCAGCACTGTTCGTGATATCTCAATGCGACTTCGATTTCGACCGTCAGATGATCCTCAATGACGGTGTGCGAATCTGATTTCATGATCAACGAATCTCGTTCTGTCTGCATGATCATCCTCGAGTTACGTACGCGAATCTCTGGCGGTTTGATCTTGATGATCCAGTGCTCTCGTGCATATATGCGGTTCTGATCTTGGCCATTAGATTGTGAGATCAGATTCTGGATCTACGGTTCGCAGTATTTTGAGTTTATTTTTCATTTATCAACCGAATTTCGTGCTTTCTTTTTGGATTTTTTTTTTAAATCTCAATCCCAATTGACTTTCTAATCCTGTTTTATCAAAAATTGCACATATCATTGTATTTTTGGCTATGATATCTCATATTATGCATTATAATCATTTTTTTTTCAAAAATCCCTTAAATTAGTTTTTATTCCTCATTTGTGTAACTAGGACTTGCCAAAATTCTCATTCGTCAATTCTGTATAATTTTCTAAGTAAAAATTCAATTTTCATATGAATTTTTCGAGATGTTACAACCTACCCTCCTCAAAAAAAATTTCGTCCTCGAAATTTGTACATATTTAGGTCTTCCTTATGAACAGATGTGGGTACTTGGTCTTCATCTCGCCTTTGAATTCCCATGTGGCTTCTTCTACCCCGTGGTGTTTTCATAGCACCTTCACTAATGGGATATCCTTTGTCCTTAGATTCTGTACCTTGTGGTCAACGATTATGACTACTGTTTCCTCGTAGTTAGCATCATCCTGAATATTCACTTCCTTCCAGTGAATGATGTGGGAGGGTTTAGGTTCGTATTTCCTCAACATGGATACATGGAATACGTTATGTGCTGAAGTCATCCGGTTTGGTAGCTCCAATTCAGAAGCACATTCCCCAATTCTTCTAAGTATTTCAAAGGATCTAACATACCTTGGAGATAACTTCCCTTTGAATCCAAACCTTTTGATACCCTTCTGAGGACTGATCCTCAAGAATACTTTGTCCCCAACTTGGAACTCTAATGGTCTTCTTCTTTTGTCTACGTAGCTCTTTTAACGGCTCTGAGCAGTAGTTAATCTCTTTTGTATTAACTTGACTTGATTGTTCATTTCTTCTACCATTTCTGGCCCAGTTAATACTTGATCTTCAAGTTCAGCCCAACATGTAGGTGATTTGCAAGGTCTTCCATAGAGAGCTTCGAATGGAGCCATTTTTATGCTTGCCTGATAACTGTGGTTATAGGCAAACTCCGCCAAGTGTAAGTACTTGCTCCAATTTTCCTTGAAGTCTAGAATGCAAGCCCTCAACATATCTTCCAAAATCTGGATAACTTTCTCAAACTGACCATCCATCTAAGGGTGAAAGGTTGTACTCATGTTAAGCTCAGTACCCATATCCTTCTATAAACTCTACCAGAACTGTGAAGTGAAGCGAGAGTCTCTATCAGACACGATAGTCTTGGGTATGCCACGAAGTCTGACGATTTCTTTCACATAGATTTCTCCCAGCTTACTGACTTGGTCTATGGATCTGATTGGCAAGAAGTTAACCACTTTGGTGAGACGATCCACTATCACCCAAACAGTGTCTTCTCTTTTTTGGTTCCTGGGTAAACTACTGACGAAGTCTATGATAATGTTATCTCACTTCCATTCAAGGATTGGGAGTGGTTGTAATATTCCAGAGGGTTTTTGGTGTTCTGCTTTCACTTGTTGGCATGTTAAGCACTCGAAACGTATTTAGCTATGTCCCTTTTCATTCCTCTCCATCAGTAGGTTTTCCCGAGGTTATGGTGCATCTTATCCCCACCAGGGTGCATGGTATACTTAGTCTTATGAGTTTTAGCAAGTATGACCCGCTTGCTCTGTTCCGACTGAGGTACACATATGATTTCCCCAAGCCTTATGATGTTTTCAGCATCCATTCTAAAGTCAGTATGCTTTCCTTGCGTGACTCCTTCAATTAGTTGAGCAAGCCATTTGTCTTGCTTTTGTTCATCCCTGATCTGATGTAATGGGTTCGATTGGCAAGACATATTGTAAAGATATGCTTCTTTCTCGTTAAGGTTTACACCCAACCTAAAATCTTCAATCAACTGGTACATCTGACCTTTTTCTTCCTCCTATTTGTTGAACTTCCTATTCAAGGCATCAGCCACTACATTGGCCTTCCTTGGATGGTAGTGTAGTTCAAAATCATAGTCTTTCAAGAATTCCATCCATCTCCGTTGCCTGAGGTTCAACTCCTTCTGGGTGTAGATGTACTTCAAGCTTTTGTGATCTGAAAACAACTCAAATTTCTCCCCATAAAGGTAGTGTCTCCAAATCTTCAGCGCAAACACAATGGCTGTTAGCTCTAGGTCGTGAGTAGGGTAATTTCTCTCATGGACCTTTAGTTGTCTCGAAGCATAAGCGACTACTTGTCTTTCCTGCATCAACACTGCTCCAAGCCCACTCAGCGAAGCATCAGTATAGAGTATATAAGTAACACTAGGAGTTGGGGTGACTAGAACAGGAGCCATAGCCAATCTTGTCTTCAGTTCTTGGAATGACTGTTCACATTTTTCATCCCACTGGAACTTAACTCCTTTTCTAGTCAACTTAGTCATAGGTTCTGCCAACTTGGAAAAGTCTTTAATGAACCTTCTATAGTAGCCTACCAAGCCCAAGAAACTTTTGATTTCTATAACTATCTTGGGTTGCTTCCAGTTCATAATGGCTTCCACTTTCTCCGGATCTACAGAGATGTCTTTTGCTTATACAATGTGGCTTAGGAACTTGACAGTTTCCATCCAGAACTTGCACTTACCGAATTTAGCATATAGTTGGTTTCTTCTGAGGGTTTCTAGCACGATCCTCAAGTGTTCTAGGTGTTTAGCTTCTGACTTAGAGTAGATTAGGACATCATCCACGAATACAACTACAAACTGGTCAAGGTACTTTTTGAACACTCGATTCATCAACTCCATAAAGGTAGCCGGGGCATTGGTCAAACCAAAGGGCATCACGGTGAACTCAAAGTGTCCATATCTTGTTCTAAAGGCTGTCTTGTGGATTTCAGACTCTCGAATCCTCAGCTGATGGTATCCTGACCTAAGATCAATATTTGAGAAATGAGTGGCTTCTCTCAATTGATCAAATAGGTTATCAATCTTTGGTAGAGGGTACTTATTCTTTACCGTGGCTTGGTTTAATATTCGATAATCAACACAAAGTCTCATAGAACCATCCTTCTCCTTCACGAACAACACTGGAGCTTCCCAAGGTGATTCACTCGGCCTAATTGTGACTTTAACTCAATCAGTTCCACTGGTGCCATTCTATAAGGAGGTATGGCTATAGGATTGGTTCCAGGGTGAAGTTCAATCTTGAACTCTATCCCCCTGGCAGGCGGTAATCCGAATAAGTCATCTGGAAACACATCCTTGTACTCACTAACCACTACTAGGTCTTGTATCCTCTTCGGTTCCATAGTCTCTTCTTTAGAGAATTCCTCAAACTCATTCTTCTGCCTTAGGCAGTTCAACATGGCTATGGTTGGGCTCCTTGGTAATTTTGGCATATTTCCATTGATTTTATATGTTTTCCCAGAAGGTAGGGTTATGGTCACTCGTCTCTTAAGACAATCTATCTGGCCTTGGTACTGGTCTAACCAATCTATCCCCAAGATCACATCATATCCATAGAAAGGTAAGGTACATAGGTCAACTGTTAAGAGTTTATCCCCAAACCTCAGGTCACAACTACACATTCTTTTTGAAGTCACTGTTGTCCCTATTAGTGTGGACACATTCAAAGTTATAGGTAGTGTTTTCATCACAAGTTGTAACCTATCAACTAGTTCTTCAGAAACAAAGGATTTAGAGGCACCCAAGTCAAACAATAGTTTCACAGTGACATTGAATAATAGGAACGTACCTTCCACTGCAGGGACCTGGTCTTCCTGGGCCTCAACCGCGAACACTCTAGCCTGGTTTTGACCACGGCCTTAGTTTTGCCCCTGATTGTCATTTTAATGTTGTCTAGCTTGAGGGTGCCCATTCTGACCTCCTCCCTAGGTGTTTTGTTGTTGCTATTGTTGTTGGGAAACCTGAGCTGATACTGTTGGGCAATTTTTAGCAAGATGTCCCCTCTGTCTGCATACAAAGCACAATCCAAGCCTCTTAGCCTACTCCCTTGCCTCATCCTTGTTCTGTCCCTGTTTCTATGGTATGTTCCCACCATTCTTACTTTTCTTCTGAGCCCCTTGGTTATTTTCATTCCCAGGCCTCTTGTTTTTTCCCCTCAACCTCTGCTCTAGGTTGAGCTCTTGTTCCAAAATTAGGGCCCGTTCAACAACTTCCTTGTAGGTTCGGAGGCCCAATGTCATGATAACCTTTCGAATCTCGATCTTGAGACCCTGTGCAAATCTGTTGGCTTTCATCTTTTCTTCCCGAATCAATTCTTGAGAGAATTTGGCCAGCTCAGTAAATTTCCTCTCGTATTCAGTTACTGTGAGATCCCTTTGATTGAGTCTCACAAAGTCTTCTTGCAACTTTCTGAGAGTTGCCTTCGGAAAGAATTTGTCACAAAATTTTTCTCTAAACTCTTCCCAAGTCATGGTCGCAACATTAGTGTTGGGATCTATCTGCATCATTCTCTACCATCCACAGTTGGTCCTTTGAAATGGTGTGTGGCTAGTGCTACTCGTCACTTCAACACATTTAGTAACTCCTCCATCTCCTGGTACCAGTGATTAGCAGAGATGTAGTCAGTAGTTCCATCAAATGCGGGAGGGTGGAGCTTTTGCAAATCTAGCAGCATCTTCTTCTATTTTTCATCTTCCAGGTCCTCTGGATTCCTTTGACGTTCCTGAGGTATTTGTGCTGGGACTTAGACTGGAATAGTCTCAGGTACTTGAGGCTGCGAAGCCCCCTGAGGGATTATCTATGGAAGTATCCTTCTTAGTTGATCTAGTACCCTCTGTGACATTTCACTCATCATGGCTTCCATCCGTGCCTCCATTCGTGCCTCCATCTTAGCAGGCAGTTCCTACTCTTGTTGTTCAGTCTCCTCAGAGGTGGTGGATCGAGTTACATACCTTCTAGCTCCAGCCATTTTCTTGTAAAATTGAGCAAAGTGTCAGTATGTGTCAAATATTCGTGCTATCATGGCTCTAGATTCAGTTTCTAGGTTCTCGATTAGTTTAGTGGCCTAAAGTCTTTCTTCTAGGTTCTTTTCATGCATGGGTACAAGATTTGGTCTCAAAGCAAATAAACAGTAAAGCATGCATATCACACAATCATACAATCAAGTTAGCACAACAAGGTTCCAAGCTTCCACCTAGGCTTTCAGGTTCAAGTGTCTCATACCACTCTACCCCTTCCACTTAGGTTTTCACTCAGAATAGAGTCGTACCCAAACAATTTCGCAAATTGCTCGATAACTAAGGTTCCCAAGCCCACTATATTCAATCGTCCCATACCAGCGAGCATAGAGAAACCTGTTTTGCCAGAGTTACTAATCATTCACCACACATGGTCCATCGTTCTCCAAGTCCAGGCTTCCTCCATAACCCCGAATTCCTATGCATCCCATATTACATAGAAACCGAAAATTATAGAAGCTTCCCAGTCTCGTGTCCTGATCAAACAATTTTCTGTTTTCACACAAGTTTCAGTCTCTAGCCTATGTCATAGAGTTTTATGTTTTTAATCTACTGTGGCACCCATGGCTACACCCGTTT
Source organism: Tinospora cordifolia (assembly GCA_030144865.1). NCBI lineage: Eukaryota > Viridiplantae > Streptophyta > Magnoliopsida > Ranunculales > Menispermaceae > Tinospora > Tinospora cordifolia. Next base: position 13,263 of record JAJIYU010003268.1, on the reverse strand, counting down.
CTACCTAAGGTCTTTTTCTCTGGACATAGGGTTCAGTTCTAGTTGACTTACAACCTCTATCTGGTCAAGATACCACCTTTGGCATCTTTTTTTTTACTTCTATTCAATTCCTTGCCCTATTTTTCCACCTTCTAATTTTCTTTTATCGAAAATAAGAGTGTTCTTCAACTTCGATTACTCATATAAGCTGGTGGCCAGATCAGGCAGCGAGACCAAAGTCTGCTTAGCAACCGTGCTTTTTAGGGCGGGATAACCCACTTCCCTTTTAATGTTTAACTTTACTCAGGACAAGGCTTACTCACTATCAGTTCAACTTGTAGTCTTTGTATCCAAACAAAACATTTCAAAATATATTTTTCCTTTCTGAAAACACTTTCTAAAACATTTTTCAAAAAATAGAAGGTAGGGCACTAAAATTTTAATTCAATGTTAACCCCTAATTTGGGTTTCTAATTCTCATCAAGCAACTAATGTTTGACTTTCTATTTCTAGCCTAATCAACACATGTTTAAGCTTAACTTTCTATTTCTAGCCCAAGGCACCTAAAACCTCGGCGCTGATACCACCTTTGGTATCAGAATAACTTTCTAATTCTTGCCCAGTTCATCTACTAACTGAGCTCTGATACCACCACTGTAACACCCAACCCCCGTACCTTTTAAGCAGTGTACATTGCCACCGTTCTCCTGACAGTGGACTTAACAAAACTGCGGGTCGACTGGTGCTACATTACTAGTGACACACACTTGTTCTTTTCTTTTCAACATCTCGTGCCTTTGTATAAAATTCAAGAATACAAAATTTTCAATAAAATCAAGGCAAATTAAAAGAGATATAGAAATTAAAACTATTTTATTCATAATAGAAATTGAGAGTACTAAACTCTTTAAAAAAAATAACTAGTTTTTACAGCGAAAGACTTCAAAATACTTTTCAATAGAAAAACATAAAAACTTTGGGCAACATTCCCTAAAAATTCTAAAAATATAATACTGAAGAAACTTTCTAAGAAACTATCTATATTCAACTGCTCTATGGGTTCATGTTCCTAAAAAAAATAAGAAAGGAAGGAGTGAGCACATAGCCCAGTGGATCCTTTTCAAACGACCATCTTTCAAATTCAAACCAATAACACATTCATAATTCAAACACTTGCATACATTAGGTGTTTCAAACAACATTTTTGTTTAAAGTTGAGATTTTAGACCAAAAGGGTTTTTAAGCCCTTGATGTTCTTAACAAAGTACCTCCTTAGAGTGAAATATAGCTCTTCTTAGCCAATTTCATTAGACTTTTGGACTTCAAGGGAACTTACCCACCAACCAAGTACTTTAGTCTTAAAACCATATGAATTAATCATATGAAAAGAACATCCATAGCAACCCACATGTTTACTATGATGGTACGTGGTTATTTTCACCATCTTCTTTTATTAATTCTTGAATCATCAATCATCAATTAAACTTCAAAATATGACATTAAGATCAATAAAATTCAAAATATAAGCATTATGAAAATCAAATCATGGATCATCCATAATCATACGTCATTCCTTGAAATAAAACCTAAGCATAATACTAAACATGGCATGATCATTATGAATGCATAAATTCGAACAAGAATCGAATATGAAACTAAAATATGTTTTAGAATACTAGTACTGAAATTATTTTAATTTTAAAAACCAAACAAACAATTAACATGCTAGCAATTTGAATAAGAAAAAGGGTGTTAGAAAAATCACTTCCACCTTGCGATGCTTTCTTCCGGAATTTCGGCAGCAATTCCCCCCACGTACAAGTGTCAATGAAGATCGCCCAACTTAATTTCCAAATTTGAGAGAAGAATTTCTCACACACACAAGAAGGAAAAATGGAAAAAGATGCCAAGAAGAAGGCTTAAAGAAAACAAGAGGAGAATTCAACTCTTATTTTTTGGAATGAATGAAATTGAGAGCCTAGGAGGGTTTATATAGGTTTTCTAAGGGAGAAAATTAGAAAGTTTTGTGTTCTTCTTTGAATAAAACACCCTAATTCTCCCTAATTTCATACTTTCTAATTTTTGGAGCAAAATGAGTATTTTTCGAATTTTAGAAATATTTTTCGGAATTTAGAAACTATTTTTTGAAATTTTTGGATTAAATTTCGTATTTTTCGTTAATTTTAACGTAATTTTTGTATTTTAAATTTCAAATTTAACCTGGTTCCTAGGATTTTCCTCGAGACACGTGTTCGAGTTCGATCGGAGCCGTTGGATTGATCTCGATTCAATTAACAGAAATCGGATTCTCAATCTCAGCCGTTGGATTTCCTCGAGTGCATCAACGATTGCGATCTAATCAAAATGGCTTTGATCTGAACCGTCCAATGATCCTCGAGCGCATCAACATTCGCGGTCTAATCAAAACAGCTTTGATCTGAACCATCCGATGAACCTCGAGCGCAGCACTGTTCGCGATCTCTCAACACGGCTTCGATTTTAACCGTCAGATGATCCTCGATCACGATGTGCGGACCTGATTTTGCGATCAACGAATCTCGTTCTATCCGCACGATGATCCTCGAATTACGTGTACAAATCTCTGGTTGTTTGATCTTGATGATCCAGTGCTCTCGTGCATATATGCGGTTTTGATCTTGGCCGTCATATCGTGAGATCAAATTTCGAATCTACGGTTCGTAGTATTTTGAGTTTATTTTTTATTTTTCAACCAAATTTCTTGCTTTTTTTTGAATTTTTTCCAAATCTCTATCTCAATTGACTTTTTAATCTTGTTTTCATCAAAGATTGCACATATCCTTGTATTTTTCGCTATGATATTCCATATTATGCATTATAATCATATTTTTTTTCCAAAAATCCCTTGAATTGGTTTTTATTCCTCATTTGGGTAACTAGGACTTGCCAAAATTATCATTCGTCAATTCTGTATAATTTTCTAAGTAAAAATTTAATTTTTATATGAATTTTTCGAGATGTTACATGGAGAGCCTCAGAAGGCATCAATTATAGGCCAAGTTCAGCAAGTATGAGTTATGGATGAAGACGGTCAAGTTCCTTGGCCACGTAGTATTAGCAGAAGGCATCTCTATAGATTCGGAAAAGGTGGAAGTGGTTATGGACTGGAAGCAACCTAAGACAGTTATAGAGAATAGGAGCTTCTTAGGTCTGGCTGCGTACTACAGAAGATTCATCCAAGATTTTTCCAAACTAATAGAACCTATGACCAAGCTGACCAGGAAGGGAGTTAAGTTCGATTGGAATGAGAAGTGTGAACAATTATTCCAAGAACTGAAGAAGAGATTGATTACGACCCCTGTCCTAGTTACTCCAACCCATGGTGTTACCTATACCATCTATACTGATGCCTCGCTGAGTAGACTTGGAACAGTGTTGATGTAGAAAAGACGAGTAGTCGCTAACGCTTCGTGACAACTGAAGGTCTATGAGAAGAATTACCCTACTCACGACCTACAATTAACAGCCATCGTATTTTTCCTGAAGATTTGGAGACACTACCTTTATGGTGAAAAATTCGATCTGTTTTCATATCATAAGAGCTTGAAGTACATCTACACCTAGAAAGAGTTGAACCTCAGGCAATGTAGGCGGATGAAATTCCTCAAGGACTATGATTTCTAATTACACTACCATCTGGAAAAGGCCAATGTTGATGGTTGATGCCTTGAGTAGAAAGTTCAACCACCAGGAGGAAGAACAGGGTCAGATGTACTAGTTGATTGAAGACTTTAAGCTGGGATAACCTTGAATGACAAGCAAGCCTACCTTTATAGCATGTCTTGCCAACTAGATCTACTACATCAGATCAGGGAGGAACAGAGGCAAGACAAGTGGCTTGTGGGTCTGATAGAAGGAGTTGAACAAGGTAAGCATTCTGACTTTTAAGTTAGATGCTGAGAATATCTTAAGGCTCAAAAAGAGGATCTGTGTATTTCAGAATGGACAGAATAAGCAGATCATATTGGATGAGGCTCACCAGACCAAGTATAAATGCATCTAGGTGGAGATAAGATGTATCAGAGCCTTAGAAAAACTTATTGGTGGAGAGGAATGAAGAAGGACGTGGCTAAGCATGTTGCCAAGTGCTTAACCTGTCAACTAGTAAAAGCAGAACATCAAAAACCTTCTGAAATGTTACAACTACTCCCTATCCTTGAATGAAAGTGGGATAATATTGCCATGGATTTTGTCAGTAGTTGCCCAGGAATTAGAAAGGAGAAGATACTATTTGGGTGATTGTGGATCGTTTCACCAAAGTGGTTCATTTCTTGCTGATTAGATCCATAGACCAATTCAGTAAGCTGGGAGAAGGTTATGTGAAAAAATTGTTAGGCTTCATGGTGTGCCCAAGACTATCGTGTTTGACAGAGACTCTCACTTCACTTCACAGTTCTAGCAAAGTCTAAAGAAGGAGATGCATACTAAGCTCACCATGAGTATAATATTTCACCCTCAAAGGGATGGTCAATTTGAGAGAGTTATCCAGATTTTAGAAGATATGTTGAGGTATTGTGTTTTAAACTTTAAGATAAATTGGAGCAAGTACTTATACTTGGCAGAGTTTGCCTATAAAAATAGTTATTAGGCAAGTATTAAGATGGTTCCATTCGAGGCTCTGTATAGAAGACCCTGCAGATGACCTACCTGTTAGGCTAAAATCAAGCACTATGTATTAGCTGGACTAGATTTGGTGGAAGAAATGAATAATCACGTCAAGTTAATATAGAGGAAGCTGACTACAGCACAAAGTCGTCAGAAGAGCTATGTTGACAAGAGGAGAAGACCACTAGAGTTGCAAGTTGGGGACAAAGTGTTTTTGAGAATTAGTCCTCAGAAGGGCATCAAGAGGTTCGAATTCAAAGGGAAGTTATCTCCAATGTTTGTCAGACCCTTTGAAATACTTAGAAGAATCAGGAAATGTGCTTATGAGTTGGACCTACTAAACCGAATGATTTCAGCACATAACGTATTCCATGTATCCAAGTTGAGAAAGTACGGACCTGACCCCTCTCATATCATCCACTGGGAAGAAGTGAATATTCAAGATGATGCCACTTACAAGGAAACAACAGTCAGAATCCTTGACCATAAAATACAGAGTCTATGAATAAAGAATATCTCGTTAGTGAAGGTACTGTGGAAACATCACAGAATGGAAGAAGCTACTTGGGAACTCGAAAGTGAGATGAAGACAAAGTATCCACACTTGTTTACTAGAAATCCTTAGTTATATACAAATTTCTAAGTTGTAATACCCCGAATTCTCTGTACTTAATTAAATAAAATTTATCACCAATTCAGTGAAATTTAGATGCAAAATGAAACCAGGTTCATTTTCGAACTAAATTTAACAGGTTCCAAAACTCTCATTTAGTAACCCTTAGGGACCCAAAACAACTTGAAATGAACTAAGGTTACATGAACTAAATAATAGGACAACATTTTCAAAAATTAGAACAATTGGTCAAGGATAGAGTTTTCATTTGTCAAACACCCTTCAAGGGGTCCAAATTAGGAAAGAATTGGCATTTAGGGTGCTTCGAGGGATCGAAATGACTTGAAATGAAACAGAATGACATGAACTAACAAAATGAATGACATATTCAAAAATTAGAACAATTGGCCAAGATTTAGATTTTTATTTGCCGAGTGGCCTCAGTGGGTCTTAAATAAGGAAAGTTTTTTAGGAAAAATCACATTGGGCCAAACCATATCTTAAAATTTGCATTAGGCTCATGTGATTCCAAAACTATAGGTTATAAATCATAATTCCTTGTAAATAAGGAGATATTAATTTTTATTTAATTTTTGTAAATCCATGAAGTCATGGCCGCCCCTAACATGTGCAAGACACATGGATGGAACACCATGATCATGTGCACCATACCCTACCCAAAGCTCCATGGGACGTGTCCATCATTTGAATTCGTGAAAAGTGATCGCATATGCCTTACAACTGATCATGTATGCCCACACCTACCCAAGGAATGAGTCATCCTATAGGAATTGAAAAATCCAAGAAGGGTGATTCTATACACCAAGACAAGTGATCATGTGCACCATGCCCTATTCATGCAAAATTGGCTAATAGGTGTGTGTGTGTGCACACATGCAAGAAACCAAATTAGAAGTGTTTAAATCATGAAATATGCCAACCCTAGCTTTCATCCTTGCTCCCAAATCAAAATAAAAATTTCATAAAATGGAAACAAACCATGGCGCTAAAGAATTAAGGAGATCTCATGCAATTTGTCAAAATTACCCCACATGGTGCGCCATTTTAAAGAGATTCAAAGATTGGAACCATGATATTGTACTCCTCAAGATTGATCATACACTCCCATCCATGCTTTCTCAACGTCCAAAGAAGAACGATTTCCATTAGACACTAAGAGTGACGCCCAAACAAAGGAAATGGATAAAGGAAAGACTTTTGCTCACATGTACTTGCCAAACTAGATTAGAAACTTACTATGCTCACTAGATCACATCCTAATTGAGATTAGAATTGTTTTAAGTCTGAAATTATTCATTAAAATTAATTAACAAATTTAACAGAGAATCAAATCATGGCTCATAGGAAATTAGCAAGCTTTAGTGGTTCCTAAGCCCACATATCTATTTCAATCCAAACTCTCCCATGAGCTTTTAGAAACTTGCCCAACTTTGTGAGCTTCCCAAGCTACCCAAACCGTCCGCCTTGTGCTCATAAACACCTATAAATACCCCTTTTGCTCACATTCATTTCATCCCAAAGCAAAGAGTTGACACTTCCCTCTTTGCTAGTTCTTGCCTTCTTCTTGGCACCTCTTCTTACTCTCTTTTCTTTCTTCTATGAGAACTTCTTATTTGAATATTTTAGAGAGTTGTTGAAGTAGTTTTGTTGATAGTTAGAAGTTCTTGATGTTCTGAAAGTGGTAGATAAGGGGAACCTCCGCTAGATTCTACAAAGAAACTCAAATCAAGGTGGAGGGGATTTGTAGAACACTACCTTCTTATTTTGAATTCCTAGCATGTTCATGCATGTGTAGTTTTAGATTTTAGCATGTTTAATATCAGTTTTTAGCATGTTTAATCATGTTTCAATTTCACTTTAGCATGTTTTTATGTTTTAATCACTTATGAGAGCATGTCATGCTCAGAATCCATGTTTAGGATTTATTTCAAAGTTTCAAGCATGTCATATGATGTTTTTATGCTTTCTTGGTTGTTTAAAAGTCAGAAATTTATAATCTAAATTTCTTTTATGATTATGTGATCTTGAATATAAGAAAGTGAAGATATGAACCACGTACTGTCATAGTAACCTATATGGATGTCATGAGTGTGTAGTTATGGGGCGCAACTAAGGGATACTTGGTATGTGGCATCCAATAGAAAGTGACAAAGAAATGTTTTTTCATCCTAAAGAGGGGTATTTAAATTAAGAACATCAAAGAAGTAGAACCCTTTTCAGTCATAACGTCAACTTGAACCAAATTGATATATGAATCACTTAATGTTTGAAAGTGTGTGAAATTAGATATGTTATTAATTTGAAATAGTAACGTATTATTTAATGAATGATCCACTGGACTATGTGCTCACCCCTTCCTTTTATTTTTCCAGAAATTAAATTACATGGAGACTATGAATTGTTGAAAGTCTATTTTTAGAAAGTTTATATTGTAAGGGCATTGTGCCCCAAATTTTGAATTAAAGACTTCTGCTGAATTTTACTTTTGAATTTTAGAGTTATGTACTTAATCTTTGGATTTGATTCAAGAATGTAATCTTTTTATTTTATTTGAATGAATAAAGATTTGAGGTTTTCCTTTATTCACTTACAATGTCTTGTTGAATATTAAATTCAATGGAAGTGTATTCATGTGAATTTCAATAAGTGTTAGAATAAAAGAATTGAGATGCAAGTTGTGTACTTGTAAATGTAATATAGGACCCAACCCGCCTTATGATTGAGCTTAAACCTATTTCTAGGGGTTTGGGGTGTTATAATTTAAGTTTCATATGTACATCACATTTCAAAATGAGAATTACATCTATTCCTTTTTTTTTCCATTGTAACCCCATTTATTCAACACTACTACAAATAGTCATACCTAGTATTTTTATGTACATTCAAAATATTCATACTATACTTTTCTTGCTATGCTATTTACATCACAAAATATATCTGTTCAAACCACTCACATGCTCCTCAAGCTCTATTTTTCGCATCACCAACATACTTTTGGCAATTGCTACCCCTTCGATTGCTCACCACCCCTTTTCCTTTTCTTTTGAAGGTTCACAATGGAAGATCTAATAGAAATAAACTAAGCAATGGTTGATAGTTCTTACTCTGGAAACTTTCCTAAATTTTTGGAAGTTTGGGCCCCAAATGGGTACAATACTTAGTGCACCATCACTTCTAGTCAAATTAACAAAGCGCAAATTCGCTCATGAAAATTAATCACCAACTTTAGCAGGTCCTTAACCCATGCAGGCCTCGCCTCACTCAATCTTAGCTTAGAAGTAGGCTTTGCAGATGTACTCTATGACATTTTGGAAACTTGTAGGTTTGTAACAACATTAAAAAAATAAAAAATAAAAAATAAAAAAAACCTCAGTGTGTATATATAAAAAACTTACCCTCACTCTATCGCTATTACTTAATACCCTTAAAAATAGGTTTTGATGAAGCTTTTATCTAAAAAATAAAATTTATATAGGCCTCCTAGATCATTTAATTCCTTAGCTATAGGCCTTGTACTCTACTAACCTAAGTCTTATATGGGAACTATGAGTTATGGCCCCACTATGCTTCCATTGTGCTTCTCTAATACAAATGATCTTTTTGATGGTCCGATCAGCACAAAAACCTAACAAGCAAATTACCACTTCGATTAGCTTGACTATTGCCAAGTCTCACAACAACCATATATAAATATCAAAGTGCAATCGAGAGATAACATTATAGTGAAAACATGTCTATTATATAATAGTGGAAGCTTACATTTGTTAGTATGTATAAGGTTCAAAAATTATATTCCACTTGGATGTTCTTCTTACAAACAAAAAAAAAAAAAAAAAAAAAAGTATAGACCAACCTAATTTGGAACTTGCAAAAAACTAAGCAATTATAATGTTCTTTCCTTTATCTACAGTTGAAGGACCTAAAATAGTAAAAGAGTAGTGAACCTAGAAACCATAGTAGCTCAATGAATAGTAATTCTAATGTATCAGTTAAAACATGTGTTCTGAAAACTAACATGTATGCATGAATTGGTAAATGACAAGCCAATGCAATACTAGCCAAAACAAGCTCATGATTCGCTAAAATAGCAAGAGCACATAGGTAAAAGGTGAGTTCAAATGTGACACCTTAAAACCCTCATCAAGCTAAGTGTAAACATCTAAAGCCCTCAGCCCAACTCATTTCTATGGCCCACTGTTTACTATAGTGCCACAATAATACAACATGCAAATACATCAAACTATCCACATATCCAACCATAGCCTCAAGAATATGGAGTCTGCCACTCACAAATCCAGCAGACCCGTGAAAACTTAGAGAAATATAAAAACCATAGAATTTATGCAATAATTCAATGCATGAACAAAAAAACATGTCAATTCATAGTTCACAAAAACACATGCATAATTTATAAATTATTAGCACTACTCATAGTTGTTATAAGTTATCTTCTCTAAACTTTGATTTTCGAGCCTTCAATCTCTTGTTTAATTCTAATTTCACTAGTTCAACATGTTCACGTGTTTTGGCTCATAATTAAATGATATAATTGCATTTTCGGTTAGTTTTTGGTCAACCTTTGGTCAAACGAGTCCTTTGATGGTCAACATATATATGTTAACGCTGTTTTGTTATCCATCCACCTTGGTTAAAGTCTATTTGTCTTATGATATTAAAATTTAAGCAAAATGCGAGTGTGGGGATTGGTGTCCACATTATGGTCCTATTTGTAGTCATTTTGTCTGATTTTCTACTGTCGCATTCTAGCTTTGTTTTAGCTAAAATTGTGTGGAGTTATTATACCCACTCTCAACTATTACCAAGAATTTTGCTCCAGTTTGTTGGTATCATTTGGCATTTGGTTCAATCAGATTGAGAGATAATTATTTTTCCCTTAAATAAAAGCTATTTTATGCAACTAATTTGTCCAATTTGTTGGGAGCAAACCACTCATCCAATTGGGGCCAAAATTTGTAAAGTTATTTAGTACCCCTAACACTAGCCACTAAAATTTTCTCAAGAACTTTTGGCAAGTCTTGGTACACGCTTAAGCCCCATTTACGGTATGTAGTTTCTGGTGGTGGAATTATTGTATTCTCCAAGAACTGCACCCTTATGATATATTTATCTAAATCTAGCATGGGTCACTTTTTATATTATGTAACCTCAATTATTCTAATCCAAAACCATACCTTTTACATCTCAAGGTTCATTTACAATAGAACTAGTTTATGGGTCCATTTCTTGCACAAGAAACATTTCAAGAAAATTTATGCATAACTAAGCAAAGTGTTTAATCACTAAATTTCTAAAAAATATATATATATCCTCATTCTATATCATGTGCTATTGGTTTTAGAATTCAGTCACAAATCCTATCTAAGCCACGTTTAAATTCAATGGTAAAGACCCCATGTTTAGCTACATAATCCCTTCTTAAACCACACTAAATCATAATAAAATTTTAAGCTATCATTATAAGACTTCAAGGCATCAAGATCGATTTTAAATTAACCATTTACCTCTAGAAGAATGTCCAACCAGCTGGAATTCCTTCTTTCAATGATTGTCCTCGTCTGTGCTTGATCTCCACTATGTTAGTGTGCACCTTTTGTTCTTCAATTTTCCACCATGGACAAGTTCTTTTGAAGTTTACAGTTTTGCATGAAGTGAAGAAGAGGAATGGATTGAGTTGCTAAATTTTGTTGGTTGATTAGAGAATGAAGGGAAAGAAGAGAACATATGAGAGAAGATGATGAGTTTATGCGACCTTTTAACTCATTTTCATGAAATTCAGCCACTTCATTCTACAACCAAGTTCATGCCTCCTTTTGAGTTTGAAGTTTCAGAGTTCTTTCTCTTTTTTTTTCCCCTTTTTTCTCTTGCCTTTGTCACCACATTCCAAATGCAAGTTTCTCTAATAGAATGCCATTTACCTTATTAAAAAAAAATTACAATTACAGTAAGTCTTCAACATTTGTGGGTTGTTACAACTTTGTTTGCTTCAAAGTCTATAAGGAAACTTTTTTGAAAGCCAATACATTTCTTCCTTCATAGATGCCCAAAAATAGCAACAATGACTCACATCAAAAGGAAAAAATATAGAACAAACAATGAAGGTAAACCAATCATTCTACTTCACTTAGGAAAGAAACAAGACTTTTAACTCTTACCTGTGGAATATCTCTCACAGTAAAATTTTACCTTCCTTGGAAGACAATATTGAACATTATTTGAAAGTTCTTGCTTATGAAACACCAAAAGTTGAGAAGTTGAATCAATTTAGACCTAACATTATTGAGAAAAAAAAATAAAAACATCCACTTATACAATAACATTAGATCACATATATTTTCAATATGTATCTTCTATTTATATGCAATAAACCTTTGAGTGTTGCATCTAATCACACATTTACTTTTTTTTTCTTTTTTTCTTTTTTTTGTTTTTTTTTTTTGCGTGTGTTTTTTTTCTTTTTTGTGAATGTTGACAACAAGACTAGAGACAATTGGAATATCTTAGTAGGACTAAAATGGCAAACATATATGCTAAAGAGCACAAACGCTGCAATTATGGTGATACAAATGAATTACTATGATGATCTCAATTCCACTTTTATTAAGGAAAAAATTCTTATTATTTGCAAGAAGAGATAATCAAGCTCCTGATTTCAAGTAATGGAGCTTTATAGATACACTATTTTAGCTTGTCAATATCATCGTGATTTTAGTACTTGATTATAATTTTAAACACAATTGAAAGATTATCAAATTATAATTGAATTAAGTTATAGCTTAATTTAGAAACATTGCACTCAAAGATATACAAAATTAAGCTCCATCGTGCATGATCTTATTATATTTTGTAATTAGAATAATGAATGAACATATAAACCAGATGAAACCACGTGGATTACTAGATATATAAAGTTAAAATGACTCAAAAGATTAATTTTAGGGCAATTCCCAAGTTGTAATTATACATGTTAGTTAATCATTTACATATGATACTCAATTAAATTAAGATAGCCTTTAATCTTCAATGACCCGTATTTTTGGATATTGAGTCAACGAGTTCAACATATATTTTTATATTAATTAATAAACTATAAATAAAAATATATTATTTTATGAAAATATATAATTTTTCAGCAATGATATTAATTAATAAGTGTATTACTTGCGAAATTAAAATAAATAATGTAATAATTATCTAGTGAAAGTTAAGTTGAAAAATAAATAAAAATAAAAATGATGAATGAAACAACTTAATTGTCATATATATGTATATGTACATATATCGATGTAGGTATATATATATATATATATATATATATATATATATATATATGATAAAACATGCTTTGTTAGATAATGAAAAAAAATAAGTAGGTAAATTATGTGTAGATATGTTTGACAAAAGAAAAGAAATTCTTTGGATAAGCCACCACGTGGCTAGTGCTTGAGATAAGGAGGAATGAGTTAGATTTTTTGTGGTGGGACCCACCTTAAACCCAATTATAAATACCCCTTCTCTTTCATCCCTCCTCCTCAATTGCTTCACAATGAGAAAAAAAGAAATCGTGGAGAGCAAAAAAGGGGAAGAAGAGAATGGAAGAAGGAAAAAAAAAAAGAAAAAGAAAAAAAGAAAGAAAAGGAAGACAGAGAAGAAGAAAAGAGGGAGAAATAATGGAAAGGAGGAAAAAAAATTGTTCACTTTCGAGGATCTGACACTTTGGATAAATTATTTTTTATCCCTTTTTAATTCAGAATTATTATAGAAATTATAAATTATAATTTTTATAGTATAATTTTCAATAAAAATATTAATTTATTGTGTGACTCAAAATTAGGATGTATTTTTCTTAGAAATGAAACTACATATTATATATATCATTTTGTTCAGATTAATGAGTAAAATACATACATACATACATACATACATACATACATACATACATATATATATATATATATATCTATATATATATATATATATATATATAT
>JAJIYU010003267.1:0-27275 GCA_030144865.1 Tinospora cordifolia | reverse complement strand
CCCACTCGAGTTTGGCGTTGCGTTCCCCCCCCTAACCAATCCCCCCCCCCCCCCCCCCTTTCTTCTGATTTTTTACAAGTTTAATATATGTCAATTATTTAATCTCTTTTAAATTCATTTATTTACTATTTTAAACAAGTTTTTTACTTTTTTTGTTTATTTTGCTACTTTTTTGTACTTAATTTTTATTGTTTAGTTTTTAATTTATATGATTTAATATATTTGTTAAAAATATTTTATTAAACAAATATGTGAAACAATGTGTATATGTGTGTGTGTGAAAATATATTTTTTTAAGAAAATGGTAGAATTGAAAATAAAATAGATATAAAAATGAATATTTTAAGAATATTTCTTCTAATGTTAAAAAATGGTGAAAATTGAATTGGAGAAAGAAGTTATTGTTTGGTATAGGCTTTACACCAAAATGGTATAAAATCCAAAACTATTCTGGTGCAAGAATTGGAAATGCTCTTAGAAAGTATGCCCATTTTGCTTGCTTATGCCACCCCTTCATAGCCATAACAATGGCGCCTTTGTTTGTTAGGGAAGTAGTTCATTTGCATAGTTTTCCTCATTCAATCATTTCTTACTATTACCAGATTTTCATGAGTGTGTTTTGGGAAGCACTTTTACAGCTACAAGGAATGGTACTCTGTCATAGTACAATGCATCATCCCTAGGCGAACGACCAATTCGAGGTCGACAACCACTCTGTGAGACATATTCACAATGCTTCACTAGTGACCACCCACGGCATTGGCAACAGTGGTTACCTTGGGCCAAATTTTAGCATAACACTTTTAATCATAGTTCTACTAACATGACCCCCTTCCGAGCTGTCTGTGCACGAATCAATTATTCGATCAGGTACTTCCACCAGGGTGGTTGTCATATAGTCACTATTGTAGGAGTGAAACCACATTCTTGATGAGATCAAGTTCCATCTTTCATGAGCTCAAGTGCACATGAACCAGTCGGCTGACCACATAGACAGGATGTCCAACTTAGCATTGGAGAATTGGTACTACTGAAATTGAGGCCCTTCTGCCAACAATCCTCAGATCGTCAACCCGTTGATAAATTGGCTCCGAGGTTTTTTGCCTTTCAAAGCACTGCAATGCATTGGTGCCATAGCTTTATCACTCAGATTTGCCTTCCCACGTGAGTATCCACCTTGTTTCCATATCTCTTCAACTTAAGCTTGCAAAGGGGATTCTTCATCAGATTTTACCCCTTCCTTCCCTGGTCTCCCCTAATATGGAGTGGTAAGTTAAAATGGATTCTGTGCTGGATATGCGACAGTCACCAACAAGTGGCATTGACCTTTTGGTTAATTGGAAGGACTCATAGGATTTTGAAGCTTTGTGGGAATTGGCAACCTCATTGCAAAGGAGGGGGAGGGGGGTGTGGTGTAATGACAAGAAGCCAGCTATTCGATTCACGTATGAAAGGCACAAGAAGATGGCAAGAAAGGAGAATTGAAGTGGTCCATGTTATAGTGACGGTGTGAATTAGTTAATTGTATAGTTCAATTTGTTTTAGGGGGTAACAACTATTGAAATGTAATTATTTTGGAAGCATGAGAAATTTGTGATAGAATTGGAGCTCTGAGGAACTAATTTGAGGGCTGTAAGAATTTTCCCTCTCCATTTGAATAAAGTGAATTTTTTTTTTCCCTCACAAAATCTGCTCCAACTGTTCTTTCTTCTTCCGCCACTCGATTTCAGATTAGCTCAGGTCAGATGGAAATTGAATAATGGCAACTGCATCAGATTCTGGAAAGACCAATAGTGCGGTGCTCATTTGTTTATGTCTTAATTACCCAATCTATACAGGCTGTCTTCAGTTATGCACCAATATCAACCTTCATTCGGTGGGATAACTAAATTGACAGAGCCCATTTGAGCTGGAACTTGATGCTGGAAAGATAACTTATCAGATAATGCCATGCAGGAGGTTGTCATGTTACTTGCAGCTGGATCAAGTTCACCTTCAGGACTCTAATGATTGTGTGGTTAGAATTGGTGACTCCAACAGTATTTCCTCCTTGATCTTCCTGTACATCGTAATGCCCCTTCCTTCCCATGTTCCACTTTCATCTGGTCCGCCAAGGCCTCAACTAAAGTCCAAATATTGGGATGACTAATTGATATAGGGAAGTTTTTTTTTTTATTTTTAACTGGAAAGTAATAATGGGAGAATAAAATTATTGGTCTAGGGAAGTTAAGCTGTTCTAATATGGTGCAGAGAAAGTTCTCTTCACCCTTTCTCCTTTTCGTCTAGTGTGGGAAGCCTAGTGAAGACATCCAGCTTGTATTTGGCAGCTGTGCAGTTTTTTTGGGCATGTAGCAAAGATGGCAGGATCTGATTGTTCAATTGGAGCTGCCGCTGACTGATGCTTTGTTCTCTTTTCCACAATCTATCTTGAATTCCCCCTTCGAACACTATTTAAAATGTAAACTTTTTGACTTTTGTAGTCTAGTATGTTCTTTGGGGAGGAGAGAAACAATAGAATCTTTAACTGTTGCAAGGGCATAGATAGGACATGGGGAGGTCTGCATTTGATTCGTGACATGAACCTCAGCCTCACATTTAGCTTTAGGGTGTAGTTGTGGTGCATGAGCCAGGAATTGGAACAGTATTCCATCTTCTTTTTAAGATTTGTTGGGTTATCTCATGCACAGATCCTTTTCTTATTATATTAGTATATCCTATCTACTTTCTCTTTTCAAGAAAAATCTTTGATTTCCATCACAATCCATGTTTGTGGATGTGCCTCAAAGCAGATCTATCACCAAAAATAAAGAATTGATTTCGACCAAAACTTACAATTCATTTAGTTTCCAAAAAACACATTAGCATGCAAGAGATGGATTGTTCTGATTATATAGCAAGGATTGCTTGAGGTATATATTTTATCAAGAAAGTCTCATAGAAACTTTCTATGTCATGCAAAAATCAGAGGGAAGAAGTCTGATAAAAATATGCATAAGTGCAAAGTATGAATAATTATACTGAAATCTTTCTATACACACAAACTCTACCATCATCAAAAAATAATGGCAATCTACGGAAAATATTTCTCAAGAAAATCTTAACAATCAAATCACACAACTTCCTAATTTCCTAAGAAAATTTATCATTCCCTTAAGAAGTAGCAATTTCCCCCACTATCAAAGAAGCCTGCAATTTCTAACTAACTTTCCACATTATAATAGTCCCATACACCATCATTATATCTAAATTAAGGCAAGCTAAGGTTTAGAAGTCAACTTATATCCATCCAAATGCAATCAATTTCCAAAAACATGTTGAACAGCTAGATTCCATCTTCTCCTTCATATTTCTCTCGGCAAGTTATTTATCAAGTACCTCATATGCCATCATTATATCTAAATCAAGCCAAGCTAAGGTCTAGAAGTTAACTTATATCCATCCAAACACAATCAATTTCCAAAAATCATGTTGAATAGCTAGATTCCCATCTTCTCCTTCATAATTTCTCTCGGCAAGTTATTCATCAAGTGCCTTATATGCACACAAATGTGTGTGTGTGTGTGAGTGTTTGTGTGTGTTGATTAAGTCCATGTAAATCCAATCTCCTTAACATAAAGTTAAATAAAATGTAACATATATTAACAAGCAGCAAAGGAAAGCTTTACATCTTATAGTTGTATGCTTACTCCATGTGAATAAAATATCATCTAGTGAAAGAGTACAAAATTGCATTAAAGCATAAAAATGGAAAAAAAATGAAAGAATACCAGGGTTCACATCCATTAGGTAAACATGCTCCCCACTATAGCTGAGGAGAACTTCTTCTCCATTTGGACTGAAAGTAACATGGGTTAGGTGCAAGCTGGAGCGTCCCTGGAAAAAGAAATCAAATATAAACGCTAACGTAGATCTCTGCAATGAGTAATATGAATTAGGTTACAGCATCCAACAAATCACTGCAATGAAATTTCAACAACGCGCTGCATACCATCAAATACGTTTCATGAATCTCATTCCTTCCCATAAAATAAACTCTAAAATAAATGAAACAATTCTCGAAAACGGGCCTTATGCATGGTAAAGGTTGCTTTATTGTGGTTTTAAAGGCCACAAGTTTGAATCGAAAAACATGCTTCAATGCCAAACCTCATAATTGTAGGAGCATTAGGAATAAATACACCATTTCTCCAAATTTCAACAGTAATGAAACAATGAATATGCCAAACTAGCCATGAACAACTACTACACACATCAAAAAGAGGAAGAAAATTAAAGTGCAATGCCCTCACCAGATTTCCATTTATTTACTTTCATTCATAAATTAAAAAGTGGTGGCTATCTTCAGTTTTGTTATGCAAATATAGCACCTCCTCCACAAGACAAACTCGATGTTCTAATCAGCATATACTAAAAGCATTATTGTTAGGAGAGCTTCATACACAATTTAGGACATTGACCTATGAACATAGCTTCTGGGTTTACCGATGCTATCTAATGCAATGCTTTCAAGGTGCCAAGATTTTATTTAGACAATTGACCCCCCCTAGGCAAAAGGTGATGCGTAATAGAGGCCTGACATTGCAAGTAATATTCGTTCTTATTTTCCCCCAAGTAGGTAAAATAATTAATTTTTTACATACAAACCTAAAAACCGAATTTACATAATTATATGCATACTTAATGATATAAAAGTATTTTGTGATATATATGCATGACCATACGAATGTTTTACACTTTGTAATCTTGTGTCCACTAATTGAAAATTAAAGAGATAAGTAATCATATGATGAAAGTAGACGTTGGCCCTTTCTCTAGCTTATCCCTCCTTTTGTTCTTTTGTATTATTTTATCTAGTCATGTCAAAATGATCTCTCCTTTGAAAAGCATAAGAGTGAAAAAAAAAAAACAACTAATTTCTACTCATCGCATAAAAAGAGGCAAATAAACAACTTGCGTGGAGACAAGGCCCCGGCTTAAAGAATGCAGAAGTTACAAAATAGTCAAGATACAAACTAACACGATCAGAGAGATGCATTGGACAAAAGTAATTGACACAAGGAGGTGGCTTTGTCCTCTTCTGACAAGAACTCAGTGGTGGAAGCATTCTTCTATCATACAAACGAGCAAAAGCATCACTGCATAATTGAAAGCACCACTCTGTAAATGGAGACAATAAACATGAAACACAGTAAATGAGTAGGCATTAACATTGAAAAATACCTTCCTCCCACAAGGAGCAGGTGTGGCCGAGTGGTACTAATATCACAAGATTTTAAGAGAAGGCATTGTTTAGGAAGATCAGCTAGTGACTTTTTTGCTCCAGATCGTAAATCAAGCTGCAATCAAAAACAAGTGTTAAAGGATAATCAACTCCAAGGAGATGTCAACAGCATAAGGACAGCACAGAATCCAAGTCACGGATCAAATTAAATTGAAGTACAGAGATGGCAGACAAATTTAGAGGATAAGATTGGAATAAATTATTAAAAATAGACCTCTAGATGAGCCTAGATTGGGAGAAAAAGACAAGAACCCATTATACAAATATAACAAGGGAGAAAAGTAAGGCGATAATTTTGTTATCAGGTATCAGTTTGTTATGTCTCCATTTATATCACAGGAACACTAATAAAGATATAGCTAGTCGACAAAAAGAAACAAAAATTAAGAATAAGTCATCCCTATTATGCTTAGGGTTTGAGATTTTTCTCTACAAAAGGAAGCATGCTCAATTAAGACATCGTTCAGGATAGATTTGCATATCCAGGTCTTGCTCAAATGAGCAAGCTTGAGGAACAAGGAACCAACAACAAAGACAATGATGGCAATGATGAATACTGATCCAAGTTTAAGACTTCATTATTTATTTTTCATGATATGTGAGGTAATGCATCAGTTATTAGTCTTTATACTGAAAGATTACCCAACTTAGCTTTTGAATGTCCATAAACAGTGATCCATGTATGGGCTCTCTCTACTTTTAACCAAAAATTCATGATCAATGTCACATAACTATGAGGCAACAAAAATGAGTTTAACTAGCCAAAGCCTTCAAATTTTAGTATGATTAAATAATTCTGGAGATCACATTCCTCAGTTCAGCATTCCAATAATTTTACAAAGAAAAATTACATAAGACATTGAAAAACAAACTTAAAAGGTTTTGAACGTTTGAAATTAAAAGCTCCACACTCAAACTCTTAAAGATGTTACCAAAAAGAAAACCTCAAATATAAATTAGATAATATGTGTCCATGGTCCCATGCATCCCACATTTTATACCCATCAACTAAGAAGTAAACATCAAATTTGAAATAATTAAATAAATAAATAAATATGAATGTATAAATAACAAGTTCAAAGATGGATGACTCCATAAAAATTAAGAGATCATTTAAAAAGTATAACACCTACGAATTTTGTAAGAATTTCAAATAAAATATTTTGTTTGAGAAATTTATAACATTTCCATATATGAACTGTGTAAATAAATTAAATTAATTGAAAAAAAACCTTGGTATCTGAAAATAAATAATAGAAACATAAATATATTCATATAATCACGGACTTATGTAAAAATATGAGATGTGAATATTAGATGAATACAAATATGTAAAAATATTCATTATGGTTGTAAAACTATGTGTGTTAGTATAATGGGTGTTAAAATAATATCATATACTGCACATATTATAGGAATTTATATCTAGATAAATATACATAATTGAATGTATGAGGATTAATACGTGTAAATTTATAACATTTTTATTTAATAAAAATGTTATATACTTATAAGTATAACATTATATAAGTGTAAATTTATAATAATATAATTATATTACTTAAATAATTGTATGTATGGTAATATAACATTATACAAGTGTGAATTATAACATTTATAAAATTTTTAACAATATATTTAATGGTATGTATATATATATATATATATATATATATGTTTCTATATATAGATATATAAATAAAAAATTAAAAAAAAAAATGGGCGCTCACGAATTCGGCGAATTGCCGAATTTGTGCTATCGCGCAGGTGAGACACGTGCCGCACGATTTCGACGATTTCGCCGAGATTGTGCGGCTTTGATTAAGGGATCAGAAAACAAAACGAAAAAAAAATCAGAAAACAAACAAAAAACCGAGAAAAATAGAAAGAAAATTGCGTAAAATGCACCAAAAAACCCTACAAAACCCTAAAACCCATTGTTTGTTTGGGAGCCGCTAAGACCCAATAAAAATAGAAATTTTTTAAATGAAAAATGCCCAAAGTTACTAATTTTCACTCCCCTAAACTCTATATAAAGGACCCCTAGTGTTCTCATTCTTTTCATTCCAAATCAAGAGCATACTAATCCCTCTTGACTCTCTCTCATCTTCTTCTTGGCAATCCCCTCAGTTCTTGAGTAATCTTGAACTGTTCTTGAGTGTTCTTAAGAGTTCTTAAGTGTTTAGAAGTTTTGGAGTAACAGAATTCTACTAAATTTCAGAGGCATGCAGAAGAGATTTATTTTCAAGGTGAAAGTGATTTTTAACTTTTACTTCTTTATTTTAATTTGTATAAGTCTTGCATGTGTGATGATGTTTTAAAGTTGATTGTTTAAATATATGTTTTAATATGCATACTTTATTTATTTGATGTGTCATTAAAGAATGCTCTTTCGTAAATTTAGCAACTGAGAGCAAATTTTTATGCATGGTAGGAAGATGTAACACTCTCAAAAGAGAAAATGTAAAAGAACCCGAGGGTCCGAAAGATAAACCGTACCAATATTTGCAATGGGAAGGGAATCACAGTTACCAATCATAACTTGATCATTGCCAACATATTCATCTTTCTGAGTCATAGAACGAGCATCACCAGTCATATGTTTAGTCGCACCAGTGTCTGAATACCTGTTGGGATCATGGGAGTGAGTAATCTGCATGCCAACGAAACTATTGGCGAGATCATCGTCAACGGTTGGAGACCCGTAGCGAAAACGACAAGGTACAGCAGAATGGCCAAATTTTCCACAAATTTGGCATTGAACACGTCGTCTATCAAAGTCGAATGACGGGGTAAGGCCTAGAAGTTTAGAATTCGAGAAGAAAGATCCACGACCTCGTCCAAAGTCACCACAAATAGCACGACCACCTAAGGCAAGTGAAGGGCCTTAATCTCATTCTGTTAGCTTTATCCACATTCCCATCCCAAACCTCTCGTTCATGAATATGTCTTTCTTTCCCTCAACACATGGAGAATCTAGCTATCCCGTAACGAGTCGAACAATGTGAAATATTCATTCTCACGACCGTGGGTTGGGTAGATCAGAGCAAGGTGTTCCCCAGCCTGTTATAGTACTGGTTAAGACTAGCTGGCTCGGATTGGGATATGCGCCACCCGATGTTTGACAAAACGACAACTTAAGTGAGTCGAGCGAACCATTAGATGTGTACTCTACTCTAATTGGATAGATATGCTTCTCGCCCCCCAAGACGACTCTGACATGGGTCTCTCCACCCCGTTCTCCGGAGCCACCACTAAGACCCATCATCACTTCCCGTATCGCCAAGTCAGTATATGTACCCCCCAACCCTACATTTCAGCAGACCATCCTGCGCATTCTTCCAATCGACATGAAGACCAATCTGCCAGCACAGCTACCTCCTCCCACATGTTTTGCATGTTTAGAAATTAAGAATAATAATGCATAAAATGTATGAATTGTGCCATGAATAAATATTCATGTTATGTACATGTTTTTTTTTTTTGGGAAACTGAAACAATATTATTAATAGGTAAAAAATATTACAAAATGTCGGATGAGATATTCGGGCTTAATGATCAACTGAAATACAAACAGAAACTAAAAAAGATTGGAGGATCGTCCCCCCATTACATAACCATTCCGCAAAACTATATCCCTTTCCTAATTTAGATGTAAAGACCCAACTGGCAAACAAAAGGTTAAATCTCTCCCATAACATATTAGTCATCCTATCCTTGTTCAAAAACAGTCTTTTGTCGTGCTCCTCCCAAATAGTATACCAAACCAATGCCAGGATCATCTTCCAGTAATGATTAATATGGGCTCTTTTTGCTCTTTCTGGCATTTGGAACCAATTATCTACAACTGGGGGCATATGGAGCTATGTTGCCGGTTCCAATTGTTCTACACGGCTGCTGTCATCCTGCAGTTTTCGAACAGATGCTTGGTTGTTTCCTCCTCCTCCCTGCACATGATACACATGGAAGGTTGTAAAGAGTGAAGAAAGAATACGTTGAAGATTTTCATTAGTCTTAAGTTTATTAAGACTAATCGGCCACATTAGAAATCTAGCTTTTAGGGGAGCTTTGATTTTCCAAATAAAATCTGTCGGGATGCTTGTATGGTCAGATAGTTGATTTATCAACTTCATCATGGATGACTTCACTGAGAATATAGGGTTTCCTTCTCTATACCAAACTGGTTTACCTTCATTCCCTGTTTCACTTAGATTGAATCCATTCAATCTGTTTAGAAGATCTCCTAGCTCCTCCAAGTGATTGTCTCCTATATGCCTTTGTAAGTGCAGGTTCCATCCCAACTGGATCTTGTTTCCTTCACTGTCCCTTATTCTGAAATCAACAACAGTTCCTTCTTTCTGCAGACACAGCCCGCATATACAAGGGAAAGAGTCTTGACCACACCAAATATCTCTCCAAAAGCTCACTCGATCCCTTCTTCTAATCTTCCAGCGGATGTGAGGTCTAAAGTGGTCATAAAGGTTATATATGTCCTTCCATGGCGATCTATAGCTGCATTTTCTGTTTACATCCGCCTCTCTCACAAAGGCTCTTGAGCCACGAATGCTTCGCACAATGTTGGCCCACATTGCTTTTGGTTTGTTCATCATTCTCCATAGCCATTTAGCCCTTCAAGCTACACTTCTTTTAATGATATTTCCAATTCCAAGGCCTCCATTTTGGATTTTTTTACACACCTATTTCCAATTGACCAAATTATGGCCCTTCTCAGTTTCCTCTGGCTTCCAAAGGAAATCTCGCATCTACTTTTCTATGATTGCAGCTACTTTCTGTGGGACCTTGAAGATGGACATATAGTAGGTTGGCAACGCCTCTAGAATTGTTTTCAACATAAGTAATTTTCCCCCTCTAGATAAATAGCTTCTTTTCCATCCAGCAGTCCTTCTAATGGTTTGGATTTCAGGGTCCCAAAAGTCAGTTTTGAAGGGGTTTCCCCCCAAAGGCATCCCCAAATACATTAGAGGCCATTCCCCTGGAGCGACCTTCATCTCCTCTGCTATACTCTTAATCTCATCCTGACTTATATGAATTCTCAATAGTTGGCTCTTAGTTCCATTTATTTTTAATCCCGACAATAGGCAGAAGGTCCGGAGGACATCCAAAACCGTATGAATTTTTTATTTCGTTTTTTGCATGAAAATCAAACACTCATCTGCAAATAGCATATGTGTTAGATAAATATTGTTTTTATCCACCTTCATTCCCTGCAACACTCCTTCTTTGCTGGCTTTCTCGATGAGGCGAGTGAAAGTTTCTGTAACTATCGTATACAGAAACGAGGACAGCAGATCCCCCTGGCGCAACCCTCTATGGCCATCGATCTTACCCCGAGGTTTTCCATTAATAAAGATCGAGTAATTTACTGTTTGGAGGCAGCCTTGAATCCATTTTCGCCATCTATCTCCAAATCCTTGTTTTTTGAGGGCAAAGTCCAAAAAGCTCCAACGGACTAAGTCATAAGCTTTGGCAAAATCTACTTTCCGCAACAAGCCCTCTTTACCGTTGACCCTATAATCTTCAACCACCTCATTGGCTATCAGAATCGTCTCTATTATTTGTTTGTCCTTAACAAACGCAAGTCGATGCTCACTAATAATCTTGGGCAGGACCGTCTTCAGTCTGTTTACTAATGTCTCAGCTAGGATCTTGTAGAGGCTTGTTATCAGGCTTATAGGTCTGAAATCAGCCACTCTCATAGAATTGTACTTCTTTGGGATAAGGCAAATATACGTCTCATTAACTCTTCTGTTGATCACCGCATCTCCATGGAACTCCTTCATGACTTCGCATAGATCTTTTTTTATTGTTTCCCATTCCTTTTGAAAGAAATACATGATAAAACCATCTAGTCCCAGGACTTTGTTGTAGTCACAACTAAAGACAGCTGCTTTTATCTCCTCTTCTTCAAAATCTCGCTCCATCCAGACGCTTTCTTCCTCAGAGATTCGATTCAATTGTAGACCTTCAACTTCCCATTTTCGACCAGAATTCTCTTCGAACAACTGGTCAAAATACTCTATAATCAACTGCTGGACATCCTCCATTTCTTCTAACAAATTACCTTCTTGATCTTCTAACTTTGTGATAGTTGCTCTGGACATTCGTAAAGACAAAGTTCTGTGAAAGAACTTTGTGTTAATGTCCCCTTCCTTGGCCCACCGTAGTTTAGCCTGCTGACGACATTTTCTTTCTTGTTTAGTTTCCAGAACTGTAATTTCCCCAACCAACTGTCAACGTTCCTCCCACAAGTCTGGACCCTCTTCCATCTCCAGTCTTTTATTCAGAGCTTCCAATTTCTCCATCAGATCCTTTTGCATGGTCTGATCTTCTGTTCCTTGTCTAGTTCGCCACTGCTTCAACTTTATCTTCAAATTTTGAAGTTTTGTCATAAATTTGTACCCTACCCATCCCCTGTTAGAGTCATTCTCCCATTCCTTTCATATTATATCTCTAACCTCTGGGTTTTGAAGCCATGCATTCTCAAACCGGAAAGGTGCTGGTCCCCATTTGGTTTCCTCAGTATCGAGGATGATGGGCTAGTGGTCTGAGGTTATTCTTTGCATTCCCCACACTCTTTGAAGACTAAATCTGTCTAACCATTTGAAATCTATCCAATTTATACATGGCCGGGAAGAATCTACCATTGCTCCAAGTGAAGGACAAGTTCCTTAGTTCCGATTTATACAACTGCATATCATGAATCCAGTCTTCAAAGTTTCTCATGGTGCCCTTCGTAAAGCTTCAGTTTTCTTTTCCCCCATATTTTTGACCATGTTAAAGTCACTTCCTATGCACCGCGAGCCATTAATATAAGAGGAAGCAACTGCAAGTTCAATCAAGCAATCTTCTATGCCTCTATCGTCGCATGGGCCATACATCGTTGTATACCAACACATCTCCTGATTTGCTGTAGTGATTGCCACCGTAATGGAATAGGAGCCTTCTCATATTTTCTGGACCGACATACTTCGGATGTCCCACATAATGATAATTCCTCTTGCCGAACCTACTGCTGGGAGCTCTGTCCAATCGACAAAGCATTTTTTCCATAACCTTGAGACCAAGGGGAGGTCCACCACTTCCTTTTTGGACTCCTGCAAGCAAATGAGGTCCGCATGTGAGGCACCCACAATGCAACGAATAGCTTGCCCTTTTTCCTTGGACCCACATCCTCTAATGTTCCAGCTTAATATCTTCATTGAAACTGGACGTCCAAAAGACCTTATTCTCCATTTACTGTGCCGCAACGAATTGCACTTTGATGGCTTGTAGAAATCCTTGACTCTTTTGTATTCTGCCTCTTGATCTTCCTTCATCAATTTGTTATGATTTTGTGTTTCAAGCATCCCCTTCTCCCCCTCCGCCAAATCTCCTGTGTGGCCTGATTTGTCTTTGTAAGTATGTGTTCTTTTGTCATGACTTTCGTTATTCGTGCTGAGATGTAGCCCGAAAACTCTGATTCCGAGTTGCTTATTGAGGAATAAGTGGAGAGGGGAAAAGAAGGAGAGTAGTTTGAGTAAAGGTTACACACCTTGGCCTGGTTATAGTACGTCCCTTGCTCAACCCCTTGCTTGAATGCTCTTCCTGCTTCCATATGAGGTGTCTCTGACACCTTCTCCGACTCGCTCATGATCAGGTAGTCGTAAGAATCTGAGTCGGTATCTGAATTTAATCCCCATCCTTCATTCCAGGCTTCCCACTGGGCCAAAAGTCCCATCTTATCTCGGCTCTATTTATTTCTAGCCCAACTGTACACTTGGACAATTGGTCTGTCCACTTTCCCCTTTGGGTCCCAGCCCACTACGTTATTTCCATCTTTGTTAGGCTTATCCGCAGTTGTATCTTTTTCCAGCCCACCCAAAGTGACTCCTTTTCAAGGCCCACTTCGATTGGGTTTGTCTGTCTTGGCCTAGTATGTGGTGTGGGCCCTTTCTTCCAGGCCCAATTCATTCGGTCCACTCCCTTGAATTTGAATCACATTAGATAAGCCTTGACCGCTAAACAAGAGTCCAACTTTGCACTAAATGCGTACTGCTCATCGTTGTGACGTGTCGCTTGGCGATTGGCCCCTAATCCGTCATGATGAGTCGTTCTGACCTCGTCATCCACCCCGCCGTTGCCTCTGACTTCGTGGTCTGCCAATTGTACCTCCACCTCAGAACCCATGTCATCCTCATCACTGTTGGTGATCACCACCTCCTCACTTCTCCGGTCACCGTACCGCCATCGTCCCGACTCCAGCAATAGTCCCCGGTGGTTTACGATGAACTGCTCCAGGATCTGTGTCCTGAGTTCTTTGATCTCCATGCCCCAATTTTGCTCGATTTTGACTAGGCGGAGTTCTTGAATCCCTCGCTTGTCGTAGATGTCAAAGTCTTTCGGCAAAAATCCTGAATCGTGGCTACGAAGGCAGAGAAAAGCCATCTCCATAAAAGAACTTGAACTAGTAATTCTTGCAATGTCCAACAGGTCGCCGCATGCTTCACCGATTTTTCCAAAAGTGTAGATGTTCCAGTTTTCCGGTGTAATTCCTTCAACTCCCATCCAACTATTTTGGCAAGCTACTTTTGCTCCTACATAGGTCGTTTCCTCCGAATATTCATCAATATAGAATCCTCCAAGGAGGGTCTTGTACTTCTTCGCCCTTAATACTCGAACGTCCTCATCTTCTTGACAGAGAATCATCCCTTTGACTACGTCTAGCCTCCGGATGTGGATCTCCTTCTTCAGCATCTGACTTAAGGATCGTTCGATGATCTTCCATGGTGTATCGTCGTGTGTGCGTATGATGAGAAACTTTGTCGCCAAAGATGAGCTCTGGTTCGTCGTTCTTTGTCATCCAATCCCTGCCTCCATGTATCTCTTAAGTCTTCTCCCCCCTTCTTTATCACGACAACAATAGCCTTTGCTTCTGGTTTCTCTTTCATCCTGCATCAAGCTGCTCTCCTCATCCTGCTTCCTTTGTTCTAACTTTCTGTCTTTTTTCTCTTCTTTTGCTCGACGTTCCACCTCTTCTTTAACAACTAAATCTAGAGCCTTCAAGAGATTTCTCCGTGCTTCCATCATCCATTCCTCCGTAATGACCACACTCTCATGTTGACCTTGCACCATCTTAGTAAGCTTGAGGAATCTTCCTCTTTCGTTCACTAGCACATCCATCGTTATGCTATAGCCCGAACTTCTAAGGACCTTCGTTTGCTGTTCTAACCCTCCTTCATTGATCGCCTTCTTGAAGTTCTTTTTCACCCACTGCAGATCCTCCTTTGTCACCACTATATGATATTGAAGGTTCTAGGTGTCCTCCTTGATTATTACCTCGCGCGAGTCTCTTGCATGGCAGAATGAGAAATATTTATATTTTGTTGGGAACATAATGTATTCCCACTCCCCCTTCGTCTTTCTCATCACCTTGCATTTACTCCTTTGCATATCCCAGGGAACAATATACTTCTTTTGGTAACTGGTAACCGGTTTTGCAAGTGGTTGTTTAACCAAAACTTTTTTGTCTCTTTTCTTCCTTTGAACCTTAATCCACCCATCTTCATCCTTCCTTATTGTGGGAAACAAAACCTCCTTCCACGTTGTTTTTTTCCACGTATGGATATTCAACGTGTGTCTGCCTAAACTGCCTTTCATTTCCCCCTTTCCCATTTGTATGTCCTCTCCTTCCATTGTCAAAAACCTTTCTTCTACCTGTTGTTGCTCCTGCATCATATTGGTTTGTTTCTTGATCGTAGAACTTTGATCGTCCACCGTGTTCTCTCCTCCCCCCGTTCCTTCTCGTGTGTCTGTCCTCATTCGGTGTCCCATTCCGGCGTCTCCTTCCATCCATGGCACTTCTTTCACACTAGCTCACTACACTCACCAACATGCAATAGTATCATCAACACACTTTGAACTTTTATGTTATGTACATGTTATATTGATGGTTTAATTCGATATTGTATGTTTTATCACTAAGAAAAGATTAAGTAATGATTCTAACCACGTACCGACGCGATGATAGGCTGCATAACATCATCGTGTGTGGTCCATCCCAATTCGGCTTGTCAGCTTACCATTGATGATTTTGAACTGGGTTTCCAAGAGAAATCCCACTTCATAGATATTGGGGTTTGAGTTTCCAAGAGTGATTCTCTCTCCCAACGATGTGGAACACAGAGATGAAACTCTTTCGGTCTTAATGTCAACCATAAACAAAAACTTTGTTTGAATCGTCTAATGTACAAAAGTTTTTTATATGCTTGATTTGTTTGAATAGAAATAATGATTTAAATGTTTAAAAAGATCCACTGGGCTATGTGTTCACCTCTTCCTTTTATTTTTCAGGTCATTGAATTACATGAAGACCATGAATATTAGTTAAGTTTTTTTTTTATTTAGAAAGTTTCTAATTTCTATGTAAGGGCATATTGCCGAAGTTTTGAAATTTCCGCTATAATAGTTTTTCTTCAAGATCGAATTATGTACTCAAATTATATTCAATTAATTGAGTTTATGAACTTCATTTATTTTTTGTATTATTGCCTTATTAAATTCTTAAATTTAAGTTGTGCACTCTTAAATACGATTAAGGCATGAAATAATTAAAATAAAAAGTCAAGTTATGTACTTGTAAAGTAACATCGGCCCGGCCTGCCTTGTGGTAAAGTCTAAATTGAAAGTCTCGGGGGGTTGGGGTGTTACAAAAAGAAAAAAAAGCATTGAGATCATTGCAACTACAATGCATCCAAAGGTGTATAGTCTACACATGCACACATTGTTTAACGAGTTACAAAACAACATTTTATCAACTACATCAAGCCAACTACATGAATTTGCTATTGCATTTTGCTCTATCTGGGACTAAATCACTAGTTATACAAATATATATATATATATATATATATGTTATATCTCCTTAATTAGTTCTTGTTTAGATCCTCCACTGCCTCTACCAATTACATTTAATTGTCAATTTCATTGTCTTTAATGACCATTTAAGACTTTGGTCAATATGTCCATTGCAGCTTAAATTTTGTCTCAAATATGTTTACACATATTTTTGTCTTTTAATGTTTTATGGCATATCTATATTAACAATACTTACATTTCTATTACATTTTATTTCTTAAAATGAAATATGAAACAATGATATTATAAATTTTCCCCTTCCAACTTCAACAAGACGCATTGGTTATAATATTTTCCATAAGCAATTAAACAAGCAATTTTTACTATGAGGGAAGGCATTCCTCTTGATGAATAATTGAGCATAAAACACCTAGACTTTTTATGCTTTTATCAAACTTTTTTGTTCACTCAAAAACTCCAACTTCACTTGAACAGTTCAAACCCATACTACGTATATCACTTCCAAAGAATAAGAACTTATCTCTAGTAATTCCCCTAACTTATCACTTCCATTTCTTTTGCAAGTTTCCTTCAAATGTTTTAAAGTCTTCTTTTTATTCAAACTTCACAATTTACTTGGCCTAATAATTCCCTTTTTAACTTGTACTTGATGTTTATGAGGAATCTCTCCATGACATGGTCAATTTGTATATCAAACTTGATTCAAATAATGAATAGATCACAAGATTCACAAGATTCACTTCTTCCAAAAAGTAGCTTGTGGCTAGTGATAGAAATCCGGTTGCTTTTTTGTCTCTTAAAAAGAATCAATGTAAGAACTACAAACAAGAAAGGAATGATGAACAAGAAAAGAATGAATTCCATTGATTTCCCACTGAAAAATCAGAATAAAACATTACAAATGTACATTGTATTACAATCCAAAACCAGAGTTTTTAGAGTGCTCTGTTTACTCTCTAGAAATACCAGAAAATTCCCTTTGTTTCTTTACAAGTTCCCCTATCAATACATTCTCAACACTACACCCACTTAAGCACTGGTTCTCAATTCCTTTCTCTGAGTCGCCCTTCCATCTTGCATCTGTAAATCGCACCACACACTAATCAGCTAGTTTTAGCAAAGTGCTTTAAAGAAGAAGATCGTGAAAGATTTTATTCTTATATCATTATATCTTGTTTCTTCAAAAAGAGGGGAAGAAGAAGACTGAACGCCTCCATGTCAGAAAGACATCTATTTAACAATACAATAGATTTTAGATTTTGTTTCAATATTTTTAAGTTTAGTTTTGAACGAGATGTTGACAATTTAAAATAATCTTTAGAAACAAGGCTAATGCTATGCTATGTTGTTTGTCTTGGTGACAACACAAAGAGAAAAGTGCAAGAAGAATAAAATGAATCAAAATTAAAAGAAGACAAAGAGGAAGAACAAGAGAATTATAAGACTTTAGAGATGAGGAAGAAGAAGAGAAAGAGTGAAGACAAAAATTAATAAGAGGCAAAAAATTGTGTCTGAACTTTCTCAGAAGTTCCTTCTCCTTGGACCTCTTACTTGTAAGAATAGATGACTAAGAGATGAACACAATGCAAATACAATAATATATTACGAACAGATTATTTCTGTTCAATGAATTGATGTTTGATTTGAATACTGATTAGAACTTGTCTGACGAAAAAAGAAAAGAAAAAAGAGATGCATGTGATTTACAATTAAGTCGGGATTTGAATATTTTCCCAACCCTAACGATTTCACTATTTGACTAAGAATAACAATTACTATAAACCCCCAAATTGAGGAAAGAAAAATTAAGGCTTCCACAAACTCAACTTATTCCTATCCATTGTTCCTAAATCATCATTAAAATCCATCAAATACACTAGATTTACACTTTTGGAGCCAACTAAATTTTACAATAAGGGTGACAATTCGTATCATCGTGCCATAAATGGGTTGTGTCGTAAACGGGTATGACTCATATATTGCAAACTCAAATCCAATTCTTTTATTACTTTTGTCATAATCGTGTACATATATTTAACCTATTTAATTTTTTGCAAAAATTTTTAAAATTATTTTTTATAGAAAATCAATAAAAATACAAAACATAAATGTTTTTTAAAAAATTAAAAAATATTTTTAAAAAATAATAAAAAAGAAACTAAATCATCAATATACTAAAAAATATATTTAAATTAACTTATTTATAATGTGTCGCTTAAATTATTCATAATCATGTTAAATAGGTCATTTTTAGGTTTAGCAAGTAAACCTATTTATGACTTGAGTTTTAGTCGTGTTTAATCATGTTTAGCCTATTTTGACGCAAACCTATTTATTTAAAATCTAAACCTATTAAATGCATACCGTGTTCGGGTCGAATTATCGTTTCACAAATTACCACCCCTAATTTACAAGCTACAATTATGCCACTCTTTGGACCAAGAGTTTTTTATTCCAAGTACAATATATCAATTAAAAACTTACAAAATTATGTGCTTCCACTGAAATTTTTTTAATTGGCAAAATGATCTCTACATACCCAGCTGAAACCTATTTCACTGTGCCATACATTAAAAGGATCTCAAACAAGTCAGCAAAGCACAAAAGGTTGGATCACTCATAAAATTGATTCCTACTACATGGATAAGTTCACCCTAAACCATCAATTTGGGATCCAATTAGGAATTTCTCCATCTAAATGACCTCAAAGGATCTTGAAATTGAATTCAAATCAGACAAATACTCAACTCAACACAACTAAGCATCAACTAAAAGGATTGGTTACATAAATCCACTTCCTCCACTCTACTCTATTGATATTCCAGTCGAAAGGAGTAAAATCTTCTTAATTTGTCTTTGTCCATGTTATTTAAGGTCTACCTCTAGCTTTATGGTTATCATCTAGTGAAAATAGGTCAATCTAATTGGAGCATATGAAGGCCCATCATGTTTGTTCCAACTCCAACCAACATTAGTCCATTCTCCTTATTTTAGCTCCAATTAGTGTTACTTTAAACCCAAACATTTCTTAAATATGACCAATTCTAATTTTATCAAGGGTGAAAATGAGTTGCAAGTAGTGTGATACTTCAAAAAAGTTTTTCTGGTCTGACAAATTTAGAGGGGTAGAGATTTAAGGGTTAAATTGGGAATTAATCCCTAGGATAATTATGAGGTTCTTGAAAGACTATTTGACAAAGTAGAGGTAAATAAAGCAGTATTTAGCTGCGAGGGATCGCAGACTCTGAGGCCAAATGGATATAGTTATTCATTTAAATATACTGGGAGATCACGAAGGGGATATTAAGAAGTAGTTGGTAGAATTACACCATTCAGGCATAATAAATAATCCAATTAGTAAGACATGGATGTTTGCTCCCAAAAAAAGGCCCATCAAGGAAATTGCAAGATTATCGACTAATTAGCCTCGTCACAAATCTATATAATATCATAGCTAAAACTTTATCCTTCAGGATAGATTGATTTTGCACAAAACAATGGAGAAGTCATTGTCCTATTCTATGATAGGAGCCAAATTCTAGATGTTGTTATGGCAGCTAAGAGGCAATCAAGGATTATAAGGTGAGGAAACTGGCAGGAGTTGTCTTCAAAGTTGATCTTGCCAAATCTTAGGATTCAATACAATGGAGTTTCTAAATTTGTGATGAGGGCTAAAGGTTTTGGTACTTGATGGATATCAAGGATCATGGAATGCATTTCTTGAGTCACATATTTAGTTGACATCAATGGTAAACCAAGATGAAAAATCAGTAATCAGCAAATCCTTCATTACAGGGATCCACTCTCTCTTTTCCTTTAACTCAAGTGAGGGACACGATCTCAGTAGCATCTCCAATACCAAAATGGCACAATTTTCCTGTTAAATGGGGATAAAAGGAATCTCGAATATGCACTAAGGGTGTTACACTGTTTCTATGAGGTATCTGGCCTAAAGGTGAATATGCAACATGCCAAAAGGTCACGATTAACATGCACGCAGAGGAGTTGGCTTCCCCAACCAACAGGGTAAATTGTTTGATAAGCGAATGGCCTCTAAACTACTTAGGGCAACCGTTACAAGAAATCCAACAAATCCTTTTTTGTGCACTAATTTGGACAAAATCTCTAAAAGATTGGATGGGTGGAAAAAAAAAAAAAAAAAAAAAAGTTTTCTCCCTTAATTTGGTGATTCTTGAAACTACTCCTACATAATAGCTTCCCCTACCTAAGGTCTCAAAGATAGTGGCGGAGAAAATTGAAAAGAAAATAAAAGATCTTTTGGGGGAAGAAAGGTGAAGAGAAGATACAATCTCTTGTCAAATGGTCATTGATAGAAGAACCAATGGAAAGGGGTGGATTGGAAATTGGTAATATCACAGTGAGAAGCATCTCATTGAGTGGAAGCTTTAGAGATATCTTCAACATGGGACAAACTTGTAGACCAAGGTTGTGGATAATAGGTATGGTAAACTTGCCATGCACAGTCTTGACAATCACATAAGGAATTTGAAAGGGAAGGTGGCAAAGAGGCCACAAAAAGTTATGGGTCCCCTTCTTTTCGAGATTGTAGGTAAGTGCAGGTTGGCAGCGGGTAACAGCGAATCATTTCTATTTTGGGGGACAGATGGCTGGTGATGGCTCATTGGAAAATTCTTTCTTCTATCAATAGATGTTTTGTTGCCCACTTTCAGCCCGTCTCCTTCTTTATTCCCCCTATGGACACTTTGCCAATCTCTTGACACCTAAATTTCCCTAAGGCCTTGAAAAATAGAAGGAAATTCCTTCATGTAGTCAACTGTTAGAACATGGTCGTCTTCATAAGTCTTAGGGATGGATTAGTTTGGTCTCTAGACCCTTCTAGCCCGTATTCATGTAAATGCCTAGTTGTTGACAGCCTAAGTTTTTATCTTGCTACTAATATTTGGAAGGTCTTACTTCCATCTCTGGTTCAACTTTTCAAGTGGCTAGTGGTCCTTCATTACATTCTACAACGGGATGTCGAATTGTTACCATTCTCCTCATTGGTGTGTGATGTGCGATCATGATGGTGAAAGCATAGATCATTCTTTTCTTCATTGTGAGTTCATTTCAGACATGTGGAGTGGCTGGTGCGCCTTTTTAAATGGTCATCTTCTTCATCCGTTCACCCTTGAAGAAAGCTTCGATAGTGTTTCCAATTGGTGGATCCAGCAAGCTGAAAGTCACGGCAAAAATTGCAACTCTTGGCACACTGTGAGAAGCATGATTGGAAAGGAATAAAAGTACTTCCATCAATGTGTAGACGAATACGATTAGGATGTGAAGTCTATAAAGCTAACAGCTAGCTCATGGATTTTCTCATCCAGAGTTAATTCTGGTTTTTCCATCTCTAATTGGGTCTTGGGGTGGAATAGGTGTTTGTATAGGGTGTGTGGGCCCAAGTTCATTTCATATGTAATTAGCTTTGCATTTTTTGTTCTTTTACAGCTAAGGTGGGGTCTCTGATCAGATTTGGAGTGTTTTTCTGGATGTAAGTCATGTGTCTACAAAGGGCTTCAAGAATAGTTATTGAGTAGGTTTGTCATTTGTTATTTTGTATATTTCGTTGTATTGTGTATTACTTACTATGAATAATTTTGTATTTGAAATTATTTCTAATTTTATCTTCAAAGTTTTATTGCATATTTACATAAGCATACGTATTTTTGGGACACTCAGCTTGTTGACATTTCAGTTTTAATTGCCCAACATTCCACACCATATAGCATGGCTGAACTAGTAATGACTTACAAAGTTCACACTTTAACAAGAGCATATAATACTCCAAAAGCACTCCTCCACTTTACCTATTTCGCTTTAACTTATGGTTCACACCTGCATTTATTTCTCCTTCTTGATGTACAATAAAATCCCAAATAACGAAGATTTTTGCTCTTTGGCATCCAGTATGTCTCGGCTTATATCTTTAGTATTTCTTCTTCCATCAAAATTACATTTAATGCATTCCGTCTTAATCCTATTAATCTTAAACCCTTTAAATTCTAGAGTCTCTAACATAAAATTTGCTCCAAGTACAGTTTCATCAATCAAATACAATATCATCAACGAATAACATACACCATGGAATATTTCTTGAATATGCTTAGTCAATGCTTTCATGACTTGCAAATTTGATTCATCTTACAAAATAACAACACAACTTTCTTCAATGAAATTCAAAAACAAATAACAGATACAATATGTCATTGGAAATGACAGACATGGAATGAAAACTAGGTATCTCCTTCACATTCAAAGACAAATAACAGATGCAATATGTGGTTTCAGTTGCTTTCCTATCCTTAAATGTGATCACTCGCAAAAGTATCATTATACACAATTCATTGAAAAGTAAATAACTCGTCCAAAACAAAGTGAACTTTCAAAAGCCACAAACAAGTGATGCAAATACAAATTAATAGCTTAAAATTTAAGAAGCAAGCAACCATAAATTGAAAAGATACCATTTCACTGAAATTCACATAATATAAATAACGATCTGAAGAACTCACAAGAATATTGCGACACTCTTGATGAGAAGACCCATCCGGGGGACAAGAAGTACCCTCCCGGAAATCATGTTGCCTTAAAGTTCCATCTTCACTAGCACTCCACACAATATTGGGATTTCCAACTTCCACCTACAATTATAGAGCCAAGCACCAAAAAATTGTATAGGGAGAACATAAACCCAAGAAAAAAAATTTGCAATCAAATCAAGATAACCAAGTCTATCCTGAACTAAGTAAGATTTGCAATTATAAAAGGAAATGTAGCTTCAAGAAAACCACAGTCACAAAGTTATAATCTAAGATAAATAAATAAACAAAAGTTGTAGATAAGTATTAGACTTATCTCACCACTACAAGTCAAAAACAAAATTCTTTACATAATCCTACTATTTTGAACAAAAGAACTTTCAAATACTTCAGCCTGATAATTATGATCTTACAGCTAACTTTTTCACTCTCCTTGAGTGACATTGAAACAGTGCTGATGGTGCAATAGCACTTTCCTCAGACCTCCTCCCACTCAAGCGAGATAAATTGAACAATCGTACCTTCAATTTAAAATTTCAAACGAATCAGAAGTATTTAAAAGAAATATATGTAATTGACCTTTTTTAGCAGAATTTATAAGTATCCACTAAGAACATAAAATCAATAATTACTTCTGCATCTGCCGCACCAGACACCACAAGCTCATCAGACGTCTCAGGGACAAATTTTGTACAAAATATATTTGAAGAATGCCCACTCTCAATACTATGCAAAAGCTTCAAGGCTGAATAGCTCCATATGTTAATCTGCATAAAGAAAGCATTGCAAAAATAATGATTAGAAGTAGTATGTGTATTTTACCATAAAAGACAACAACAAAGACAATCACAAGCGAGTGTTTTCAAATGTTTTGTCGTCAAAACAACAGAACATATGGAACATCAAAACTACAAATATTCACCTAAAAATTCAAAATAAACCAAAGAAATCTCTTAAAAATAATAAAATAATCGATGAAATAATCATACAGTTTTCGAAATTAGTTTAACAATAAAAACATGCTTGCTTCTCTTTTATTCTATTTATATTGTAACATTATTTAGGCTAAATCAATGATAAACAGTATGTTTTGCATAGATAGGGAACATTCTTATTATCTAAAAATTATAAAAAGATATAAAATTATAAAATTATTTTGTGAATATCGTTTAATTTTAAACCATGATGAAATTTGAGAAGAGCATTTGTATTGTCTAAGCATTGCTCAAGATCTTTAATTAAAAAATATTTTTAGCTAATCAAAATCAAACAAATTAGGTGCATAGAAATCAACATTATTTAGCTACAATTGCTTCCATGTAAATTTCCAACTAGAAACGAAGTAAATATTACAGGTTTATTTAAATAGAGTTATCAAGGGGCACCTTAGCATGAACCACCAAGAGAGTTGCACCCCTTACGCGTGGAAATAATCCAAGCGCAGGCATACGACTGAGGTTTACGCCTTTTTGTCATCAAGCCTGAGCCTTTTTACACCTTGGCACACCTCAATGGTATTTCTCTTTTCTATTTTAAATTGGTCGACTAATTAGTTTTTAATTTTGTCAATAATAATATTGCAAAAACTATAATATGATTAAAAAATATTATTAGTATACCTTAAATTACAAAATAAAACATAATTTCTTGTTTACCCTAGTCTAAAAACAAAAGCATGACCTTTTTTCCTTTTCTTTTTTGTTTCACATCCTACAACCCTTTTTGTTTTACAAAAATAAATAATTAATTAATTAAAATAAAATAAAATAAAAATCTCTATGAAATTGAAGTTCCATAAGTTAATCTTGAACCTTAAATGAGCCAAGTAATTTTCAATGCTTCTATGAAGTACCGTGTAGCAAACCACGCTAGATACCTCTTTATTAATATAAAAGGGACAGACCCAACATCTTCCATATTTATTTTTCTTGCTTTTAATCCTTGATTTATTGATGTGATTATAAGATTGCTTAAACTAAAAACAACCAAAGGAAAAAGGCATTTAAAAGTGCCTTACTTGTGTGTCATCTGATCCAGATATCAGGAGAGAACCTCTTGAGTTCCAAGCCACAGTATTCACACAACCCAAATGACCCTATCAAAAATCGCGTTGTCACTTCAGCAAAAAGTTATAAAAGGATTGATGAAAACAAAAATATGATGAACATGGTCAACACAAAATGTCAAACGCATAGAAACCAAAAGAATATTCAAGTGGTGCAAAGACAGAATTAATCCAGAAACAACATTGAATCAGATTTAATGCCATACTTACCAAACAGTTCCTAACTACTTAAAACTTGGAAGCTTACAATGACAACCATAATAATCAAACTCCTACAAATACGCTCAAATCAGCTAGACATCTCCAAGTTAAGTTCCACTGCCCTCATAATCTAATTTCATATTATGCTTAAAATGCCATAAACAAGATCATCAAATCATCAACCAGCAAGATCAACATGAGCTCCAAGAGAGAAATGCTTAAATGAAAATAATCTAGTGGCTTCTCATTACATTTTTCAGTTACTATGACTCAACATGCTCAGAGAGAAAAATCATTATTCAGGCAAGGGGATTATTGATCAAACTCATTACCAGATAAACTACAAGTTAATTTTCATTGTTCTCTCAGTATTCCATTAGTTGAGCCTCTTAGACAATATACTGTGTATATTTGATAGAGTGTCCTAATGCTGAGGTATGTCCACATGAGTTTGTTGAAGGGTTCTACACCATTCCAGACTATCAAAGTATAATAGATGCACAAAATTGGTATAAAAGTAAACCAAAAAAACATTTACAGAAATAAAGGCACCATTAGAAAATTGGAAAAATGACAATGTTAATCAAATGGTAATCATGATGTCGATGCAATATTAAGTTAATAATCTCACAAACCTCCAATTCTTTTTCCAAGGAGAGTCTTCGTGTTAAAGAGGAGTGCATTTGCAACCTATGATCGACATCCTAAACAAACAAATAAGATTCCCCTTAGTCCCCTGTCATCAAATAATATTGATGTCACACATTACTTTCCAATGAACTAAAGCTTTGGAAAGTAAAACTGAGGCTAACTATATCTTTGAAAATTGTAGCTTACAGCAAAAACATGTTTAAGAGTCCAAAATTTAAAGTGAATCAATAAATTCTAGAGAAGACAAGAGTAACATTTTGGCAGGTCTAATTAAAAAATAAATAATAAAAAAATTATTAATCTTTCTAATGGAAATGAGACAGAACACAGAGAAACAAAACTTTATTGGTGATGAATCAAATTGATAAAGTAAGGACATCATCATGCCACTTGAATTCACCCCTCAATTTCCTCAGTTACCTCCGCTATATTCTCCACAAAAATGCAGTTCATTGTGTTCAAAGTTAAATAAGAACATCCAATAACCATTTGCGTGGCAGCATTTTATAATTTTTTCTAGTTAAAAGACGATGATCATCCAACACATTCAGCGTTAAATCTGGGACTCATCTGCCACTTAGGCAACATCTTGTAACGAATGCCAAAGCAGTAGTATTGCACCGTATTTTATCAATTTGATCCATATGGACCAAGCATAGGGAGTTCATATCAAAATCCTCCGATCAGGCTTCTCTTGCCACTTGCAGGTTACTATCACGTTCAATCTAAGCTGCAGTTATACAGAATTATTACCTATAACTTCGACCATCCTCTCCAACTGATAATAAAAACAAGACCAGAATTTCAGAGATATCATAAAATAACAATTCCACAACATCATCACCGAATATCTTTTCTACAAGAAGCGAATTCGAACAAAGAGCTGACGATCAAATCGATTTGAATAATCGGGATATGAAGTTAAACAGTTCCAATGAAATCGGAAATGGATGTAGACAACAAGTTTCCAACAAGAAGATGATCGAGTTGGCATTTACGTGACGTGAGTATATGTTTCTACTCTCCAGCAAATCTGTGACGTTTCCGTCGGAGAAATTCGACACCGCCATTGCAGACCCACGAGAATGTCAACAGAATTGAACCATCAAAACCCTAGTTCCAACCACGTCGGTTTAATCTAGATGTGCCTTTTTTGTTCTTCTGTTCGGCTCCACGGAGTTGAGAGAGAGGCACAGAGAGAGAGACGATAGTCATTAAATGGTGCGGCATGACTCGTGTTCTCTCCAAGCTTCCGCTTCTAGTTCTTACGCTTCATTAAAACAAAGATGTAATTACATTCATCGCCCTGATGATTTCTCCAAAGGCAAGCCGAAGGCTTGCCCTACTAGGTTCGCCCATAATGTTGATCGATACGGAAGGTTAGACTCGTCTTTTATCAGCGGCTTTTAATGAATTGAAGTTTATTTGTGTCTACTTTCGCGTCTGCCCCACGCATGAGGTTAATTCCTTGTTAAATTTTATTTAGTTTTATCAAAAAAAAAGTGCTCCAAATTTACCCCTTAAATGGTTCACTTTATTCCACCATTTAAATCTCATTTTACCTCTTTATTGATTTTTAGAAGAAATGGCACAAAAAATAGATTATGCAAGCACTATAGGTACAAAGGTATATTTTGAGCTCTAT
>JAJIYU010003266.1:0-27530 GCA_030144865.1 Tinospora cordifolia | reverse complement strand
AGATTTTTCTGGCAGAAAAAGACGAAACTGCACAGTTGTAAATAGTTTGTTACTGTGGCTACAGTACCTGTTACTGTAGCTACAGTAACCCGCCGAAAGTTATTTTGTCTGTCGACAAAATAGTGACCGTATTTGTGCACAGTAACCGTATATTTGAATAGTAATAATAAATTTTAATTTTTTTTTCTTTTCGAATTCTGAGTATTACAATACTGAAATTTGTAGGTATTACAAGACCTAATCCAAAACATTACAAACACTGTCAAACATTAGGCGTTTCGAACATTCATTTAGTTTTAGTCGAAGTCTAAGATCGGAAGAAGGTTGAGATGACTCTCGGTATTTCCCGTGATCTAATCTAATCATAATCGTAGAAAGTCTCAAGTACCATCTAAAATTAGTCATATCTCAGTATGATTGTCTAAGAGAGAGTACTTATTGTGGCTTGTACTGTCTCCAAAGACTTTGAGCTGTAGCAGGCAACTCAAGGTTGGGAATACCTACGATCTGCCTTGTAGCTAGCCAATCTCAAGTGGAGGCATATAGGAGATACCACCTCGATCAGCTTCAGGCTCGTAGATCGCGCCAGTACGTTGATTCTTAATAAACCTTCGTCTTATTTTAGTTTTACAATCAAATTTAATCACATCAAACATCACACAATCAATAGAAAATTAATAAAATAATGCATGCTATTGAAAATGACAGTTTACATGAATAAATGATAAAGTCTTAGTGCATGTTTTCCTATTCATGTATGCAATAATTAAATAATCATTCATCACACATCATTCAAGCATACCAAACAATTTCAATCAATTTCCTAATAAAATTCTAATAAGCTAGAACTATTCAAACAAATGCTTTGAATTTTAAATCCATATAATACGTATGAGAAAGGAAATCACGCCCACCTGATTTCGCCGATCTTCTGGGCTCCTTGCTTTCCTTCGAGTAATCCGATACTATAAAATTGTAAAATCTGTAATTCAACATTTAATGAGATTCACTAATCTCCTAATTCACATTTAATCTTATTCAAATTATTTTTAAACTTAAATAATTTCTAAAATAATTATGCAATCTAAATTTCAGTTTCAACTAATTTTAGATTATTCCTAAATTCTAGAATTGTATATATTCTAATTTAAAATAATTTTTAAGTCCTATAAATTTTCTTAATTTGAAATTAAAACTTTTATTAATTTACTTCCAAGATTTTCCATAAAATTAGATTTTCTAATAACAGAATCTTCACAAATTTAAATAATTTATTAATATTATAGTTAATTTAGTTAAGAACAAAATAAGACTTCTAAATGTTGCACATTTAGTTTCAGGGCCTAAAATTTTATTCTTTTCTTATAAAAGATTTTAAACTCTTAAAGGTTTATTTTTTCATGTTTTCAACTAATTGAATTATCAAATTTTTAACTTCTAATATTAAATAAAATTATTAATGTGTTAGAAAACTATTTTTTTTCTAATCCTAATTTAAAAGATTAAGTGATTTAATTTCATTAAATCAATTTATCCTCATGTTCAATAATTAATAAATAATCTAATATTAAATTTATTTAATTTGAATTATTAAATAAATATTCTAAACTAATTTTCAGAATTAATTTAATTAATTTTTATTTGAATAAGGAGATTTTAATATTTTCTATTTGCATCTAAAATCAAAGAAAAATTGTGACGACCCATGTTTTTGACATCGGATTGACGGATTTGACATATATGTATTCTATGTATTTTCTGAAATTTTAATGAGAAAATACAAAATTTTTCTCAAATTTTTCCAAATTTTTCTAATTTTAAATTAATTATTAAAGAAAATGAGTATAAAATGAGAAAATGCAATTCTAAGGATAAAATATATGAGAATATTAGGAAAATATGTTTTCTTGAGAAAAATAACATTTATGATTGATTTATGAATTTTTGGAATAATCATGAAATTTTTAGAATGATAAATAGAATTTTTGGAAGAAAAATATAATTTTTGAGAAATTATTCAATTTTTGAAGAAAATAATGAATAAATGATGAAATGATGTATAATAATGGCATTTTGATGAAAAATGATGAATTAGTAAATTTTTAATAAATTAGAAAAAAAATGTGAAATTTTGAGTGTATATACATATATACAAGTATGTATGTATATAAGAAATAAGAATAAACAAAAAAAAAAAAATTGGACCCCTGGCGCGCACGGGCCATTGGCCCGCGGACCCTTGAGGCCCCAGCATGGGCCGGCCCATGCGCGTGGAGGGGTCCAGTCCCTCTTCTTTTGGCCCCTTCGCCTTTGTTTTGTCTTTTGTGCGGGATTATTTGGATTTTTGACGAATTTGGCTGATTTTTGGGTGATTTTCCAACAAGACTCCAACAAGAAACCATAGGAATCCATGGTTTTGCCATCAACTCATAGCCTCTATTGTGGCCAATGAATGCTGCCAACTAGACATCCAACATGTGAGGTTGAGTGCCACCTGGATAGCCACATGTCACCCACATCTTTGCCAAGCAAGCACACCCATGTAACAAAATGGCTTCTTTGAGCTCAAAGTCCAGAAATTCCAAATTTCTATAGCCAACTTCCCTAGTTTGGATCTTCATCAATTCTCAACCAAATTCAGCAAACTATAGCTTGATTTGAAGCTTGTACTATCACCTACAAAGTTCCACAAGTGATTTGCCCAGTTTTGGAGTCGTCTGAAGCATAAATCATCAAGAAAAGGTGCTGTCCACACTATTTTTCATTCTCTAAGGTGTTGTCCACACTGATTTTCCAGCAAGACTCCAACAAGAAACCATGGGAATCCATGTTATTTGAATCCATGGTTTTGCCATCAACTCATAGCCTCTATTGTGGCCAATGAATGCTGCCAACTGGGCATCCAGCATGTGAGGTTGAGTGCCACCTGGATAGCCACATGTCACCCACATCTTTGCCAAGCAAGCACACCCATGCAACAAAATGGCTTCTTTGAGCTCAAAGTCCAGAAATTCCAGATTTCTATAGTCAACTTCCCTAGTTTGGATCTTCCTCAATTCTCAACCAAATCCAGCAAAATATAGCTTGATTTGAAGCTTGTACCACCACCTATAAAGTTCTACAAGTGATTTGCCCAGTCTTGGAGTCTTCTGAAGCATAAATCATCAAGAAAAGGCACTGTCCACACTGTTTTGACCCAGAAAAAATCAGAAAGTGTGTGTTGGAATGACCTTTGGAGCTTTGAACCTTGCCATTTTCAGTTTTTTTTGGAGGTAAAATTGTACACTCTTCTCATTTTCATATATACTTTGACCTCCAAGAGTTAGAGAACGAAAAATAGGGCCTTGTACATGATTTTCAGACCATTGAAGTTGATTACTTACTCACTATTACAGCTGTGTAACAGAGACAGTTGGAACAACTTTGGGAAAGCTCACTCTTGAACCACTCTAGGCACGTCCCTGAGGTAAAAATTCATCATTCTACTCCTTATCATGTCAAGTGTCCAAGTGGTAGAAACTATAAATTGAAACGTTTAGTGTGTTTTATAAGTCACTGTTGCTAACTGTTAGACATACTGTTGCAAAAGTGTCGACAGAAATAGTTTGAGACCAGAATAGGAGCTATATTTGGGACACCTAAAGGCACCCTTTCGGGTTGGAACCAGAGGCATTGTAGACCCCATAGTAGAGGTTCTAAAAAGGTACAAAGACTTGACCTTGAGCCCTTGTGGATGTGTTTTGTTATACTTGTAAATATGCCATGATTGTAGGGTGCTAGAATATATTTCTTGTGTTCTTTAAAATACAGTAGAGAAATTAGTGGATAGATAGATATGAATTTGGCATTGCATGTTACTAATTCGAAGTGTTTTAGATTAATGGATGTGTTATGATCTGTATACTGCAATTAGACACAAGAAATAACCCATGGAATTGTGATTTAATGAGGGAAAAGAATACTAGGATGATAGTAGAAATTATGAACCCAGAAATTTCCAACAATCTGGCTGAAATTTTTGAGATAAAATTTACTCACTAAACCTAGGTAGATTGAGTTGAAATTTGGTGGAGAGATCCTTAGATATGTCTAGAAGTTGTCTACAAAATTTCAGAGCATTCTGATATGCATAGGTAGGTCAATTAAGGCAAACAATTACTGCATGTCACAAAGTATACGAGATCTGTACCGTCTCTATATTTATACCTAGAAACCCTAGTAAATGATGTCCAAAAATGGTGATTCAAAATTTTGGAAAAACTTTAGGGAGTTTAGAACAGTTCTATAAGGTTTGGCACAATACTGATGTACAGATTGCCCACAAAAAAATTGAAAAAATGGTTGCGTAGATAGGGCCATAGGCTAATGTTGTGCCTAAGTTATGAGAATTGGAAAT
Organism: Tinospora cordifolia; assembly: GCA_030144865.1. Taxonomy (NCBI): domain Eukaryota; kingdom Viridiplantae; phylum Streptophyta; class Magnoliopsida; order Ranunculales; family Menispermaceae; genus Tinospora; species Tinospora cordifolia. Next base: position 23,134 of record JAJIYU010003266.1, on the reverse strand, counting down.
ATTGACCCCTTTTTGGCCCAATTGACTCCATGAAGACCAAAATTGACTAGTAGGGACTCTGTTGACCAGCTAGGTCAACAAGTGATAGGTTGACTACGGTTGACCAAGATTGACCAAGGTCAATCAAATCGACTTAGTAACTGAGGCAAGTTGAACAAACATAGGTGAACTATTCTTGCTTAGGTCAAGTTAATGATACGAAGTTACGACGATTTCTCAGGACCCAGTACTAGCGAGACGTGACCGATCGCGAGAGGAGCGTCAGGAGCGAAGCATCCTAGTGAGTAGTTTGATTCAGGTGTCTTCTGCGATTTTTATTCCTTGCATAAAACTTGCATGATATGCCATGGTTTCAATGGTTTTACAAGATTCAAATACATCTGATTGGTTTTGAGATATTTAGATGTACACGGTAGTGAGACCAAGGGCTCGAGGTCCGAGCGCGGGGTCAGGGTACACGATGAGATCTGACTCGAGGTCCGAGCACGGGGTTAGGGCGTATAGTTTACGCGCCTAGCTTCCGACCTGCTCGAGTGACGACACTTGAGGACTGAGCGCGGGGTTAGGGTGTTCGCAAAGCACGCCTAGCTTACGACCCTCTCAAGTGGCCAGTACGCCTGACTTGCGACCCGCTCGAGTGATGACCATAGGTTGAGTTAACCTTGCCTGGATACGTTTTTAACTGTCATGAATTTGAGATGCTTTATGAAATTGTTGCACTATTTATAACTGTTTTTATGCTATGCCATGCTTTCGAAAGTCATACCATTTTTACTGCTCATACATACTTGCATTGTTTTGGGATATTGATTATGAATAACATGCTGAACTTTCTACTCACTGATCCACATTGATTATAGGCTCACTATTCTATCATCATTTCAGGTTCTACAGCGGCCGACAAGGGGAAAGGCGTAGTGATTGCCTGATTCCCTGACGACTCCCTTCTCAACTTCTTTTGGTCTATTTCTTTCCTTTTAAGGTTGGTCATTGTTGTGCTAGTCTAGAAGGTCAAATATGAATTTTGGACAAGACTAATGTAAATGAAATTGCTTTTGTTTTGGTTGTTGCTTACTTTTGCTTTTAAGTGTTCCAATTATTCTGATATCGTTTGATCGTATGAGATTTACAAAGGGCTTAACAGTGGTCGGGCGAACTCGTCTTGGTGAGAGGGTTCATTAGGCCGTTGTGCTGGTTGGGCCGCCCTTGGCTTAGAGCAAGGGGTTCGACAAAAATAACTTTCAAATTATCTAAAATTTAAATTTTAAAAATACATGTATTTTACCTCTCTTCGTCTCCTTCGCACGAACGACACCAACCGCGAACCTTTTTTTTTGTTAAAGACTGCTACTTTCTTTTTCGTGTATACATCGTAGCAACGCGCCAGCAGCAAACCTTCTTCTTCTTCTTCACGTTGCTTCGTCCGGCAATAGAAATGAGACCCCAAACTCATCTTCATCATTCTTCACGAACAACAACAACAACCCTCACAGTTCACACTAGCCATTGTTGCTACACTCTGTTCTTCTCCTTCACCGTTAGCTACAACCGCACACCCACATACTCAAATCAAAAACCCATTTGTTGCGAACACAAATTACAACAACATCAAGAATCTGGTTTTCTGGTTTGCATATCACGACTCTTCAAATCACCTCACGGCCAGCTCACAACTAAATCATGGTTCCCTTTCTTGTTTGCCCATCATAGCAGCAATGCACAACCCACACAGCATCTGGTGGTTCTTCCTTCTTCTGCATGCACAGATGCGTTCTTCTTCTTCTTCAATCTTCTTCATGCACAATCATTCACACACACAACAGAGTTTTGTTCATTACTCACCCAAATCGCACCAGCTCGCAGCCCCTGTTCCTGATTCTTCAACAACAATCTCACTAGCTTCATCATCCTCTATTTTTTTCGTTCTTCACGGTCAGCAACCAGCAAGGAAAGCCCACATTTGTTGGTTTTTTTTTTTCATCTTCGTTCCTCTATTTTCTACTCACATCACGCCCAGCTGTAACCAATGAAATCAGATCACGATTTCAACCCAAACACACCAGCTCTCTTCTTATTCGATCTTTTTTCATCCAGCAGCAGCAACAGTTGCTCAATCTTCTTTCAACGCACAACTTCTTCTTTGTTCGATTCGCCCAAAACAGACTCCCAAATCAAAGCCCCAAATTCGTTCTTTGCCCCAAATCGCCCCAGATTTCTTCTTTGTGCTTCTTTGTTCAATCGTCCCAATGCCAACCCCAATCATGACTCATCTTCTCCATTTTCTCTTCTCTGTCAAATTGGTTTCTTTTAACCACAAACCCCAAATCGCGGTTTGCTTCTTCTTGTTTTCTTCGTTTTCTCCATATTGTTCCGACGTCTTCTTCTTCTTTCCTTCTGGTTTCTTCATCTTCATTCCATAAATTTCGTCTTCCCCTTTTTTCCACCAAAACCAAAGCACCGATATATTTTTTTTCCATAGCTTGGAAAGCAAATAATCTTATATTATTTATATATTTTTTTCAATTATAAAATCTAGTCTGAAATCAACATTTTCTTTCAATCAAATGCGCAAGTTTTTGTCATTTTTATTTTATTTTTTTCAATCGTCCAAATACTTGATTTATTACTCAAGCAAAGTTTTGATTTTTAATCCATCAATATTTTAATCAACCAATATTTCATATTTTATTTTCCAACCATAGACTATGCACATCTTTAAATAAAATAAGATTTTAATTCGTTTAATAATAATAATAATATATATATTTTACATTATTTTTTTCTTTTTCAATCAAGTGATCTATTTTTATTTTTTTGCATCACTCGCGCCATTGCGCTTGCGCCTTCACGCTCGCGTGAGTAAGCTATAAAATGATTTATTTTTTTTTCAAAGCATAGTTTATATCTATATTTAAATAAAACATGATTCTACTTCATTTATTATTAATATTATTGTAAATATATTATTTATTTATTTATTTTTTTCGTTAATCAATATAAAATTTTCATTCTCAATTAAATCTTAGATTTTTATTTATTATTATTATTATTTTTAAACATTATAAGTTCTAAAAATCTATTTTATCATTATTATTAGTATTTTTTCGTAAAAACTATTATTTATTTCATTAAAATTTTTTTTGTCTCATATTTCTACAAAATAATATTTTATTTGATATAGACTCGTGACGTAGCACGCTCGCAAAATTCCAGGGTGTTACACGGCGAGTGAGAGCGTTTCGTACTTCACACTGACATAGTTCTTTTCAACTTCCATAATTGAGAGACACCAGAAGCCATTAAAGTCGGTGAGGATCGACGGTCTAACTCTTTAATTTGTTTCATCCTCTGATGCTCCGGCGGTTTTGCCATGATAGACAGTGGACTTGCGACGGGAACGACGTGGTGTAGATCGTAACAATCCTTTGGAATATTGATTGTTAAATTTTTATTTTTAGGGTTTTTCTGTGATTATTTTGTTGTTCTTTTATTTTTATTTGTAAAGGAGGAACTTTCCTGGATGGATTTTAGTTTCATTTTGCTTTTATTTATTTATTTATTTATTTATTTTTGGGGTTGTACGTATGAGTTGAGTTATTCACAGGAGCAAGTTGTAGTATTTCGTCTTTGATGTCCAATTGATGGTGAAAATCCCATAGCTCATTGAATGTTTGAAAAGTTTTCTTATGGGTTTGAGAAGGAATTGTTGATTTCAGAGTAGGATTTCTTTGTATATCATGTATGCCATGTTATTGCAACATTGTATATGATTTGTCAGAGGAGGAATTGTCAATAGCTTTTACAACACATGTATACCATGTTATACCAACATTATACCATTGTTATAATTTAATATACTAAAAGTATATAAATATTATATTAATTGTTAAGGAACATTCGAACTCGGAGGCATGGATGGAACCTTGGGATTTATTTATGCTGACGTAAAATTGGATGATTATATGTTTGATTGTTTGTTTGCATGCGTGCTTGTATCAAGATTTTGGAATATGTATGTCATGATTCTTTAAATTTCTGAAACAATCCAATACCCAGAAACAACAGAGGACTTAGAAGCATAAACGATAGGCTATTGAACAGATGAGAACTTATAGACAGGAAACACAAGTTAATGCTGTTGAAGCTCAAATTGATAATATGTTGACTCCTGAGTTATTAATAGAGATCACCAAGAGAGTAGTTGAGTCGATTATGAGGGAACGACTGTAGATGCAGCCATAGGCAGCTCCACAGCCGCAGATACAGGTGTGACACCATGAGTAGATTCAGGTGCAGCAGCAGGTCAAGTTCGTCAGAGGGTACAAGAGGATATTGAAGATAAGGTGTGTAGAGGAAAATGCTGATGGAGTTATAAAAGCTCAACCCATCTCACTTTGCTAGCACATTTGATAGCATAACAACTGATCACTAGTACTGGGAGCTCAACTAGCATTGAGACGTGTTAGGGGGGACGTGTGCCTGTGGAGTTGCACTGTTTACCCATTAGTTTAAGGGACCAGTGAGGAGTTGGTGGAGGATGCTGAAGGCAGATCTGAACACCAATGTCTGACAGATGAACTGGGAGGAATTTAAGGAAGTGTTTAATGAGAAGTTCTTCCTAGAGGCTACGTTGAGACAAATGCAGTTTGAGTTCATCTGGTTGACTCAGAGAGATATGACCATAGTAGAATATGAGACCAAGTTTACCAAATTGGCCAAGTTTTCTCTTAAACTAATTAGGGAAGAAAAGATGAAAGTTAACCAATTTACAAAGGGTCTCAAGATCGAGATCCGAGAGGGGATAATATCAATGGACTTAAAGACATACAGGGGCTTCGTAGAGAAGACATTGTTACTGGAGTAAGAACTGAATGTCAAACAGAAGTTAAAGAACAAAAATGAGAGGCCAGACAACAATAGAGATTGCCAAGGCAATCAAAAGAGGCAAAACGAGAACCAGCTTCAACGACATTAAAAAAATGCTAGAGTAGACAAATAGATAGCTTGAAGAGATGGAACATGCTTTAGCTATAACTAAAAGGGACATCTTACAAAGGATTATCGGAATCGAGGGCCACAGAGGCAGAATTGGGGGCAATGCAATGGTCAGGGTGGAAATCAAGGTGGTCGAGTCCAACAACAACCATCATAGAGGCAACCCTAACCACAATAGCAACAACAGGGTAGGTAGAATGAAGCTCAATTATTTGTTATAGAGGATAGACAGGCGGACCCAACACCGATTGTTGAAAGTACATTTTTATTATTTAATGTTGCTGTGAAAATATTGTTTGATTTAGGTGCCATTGAGTTGTTTGTGTTAGAAGACTTAGTTAAGAGGTTACAGTTAGTGAATTTGATACCTCTAAAACTATTGTATGTATTCACTCCCATAGGAACTACATTAGTTGTTCAAAAAATTTGCGCATGTGAGTTAAGATGTGGGGACAAATTAATAACTATTGACCTAAGACTATCACCTTTTCAACAATATAATGTGATATTGGGCATGGACTAGTTCACTCAACACTAGGCTCAGATTGAATGTCCAAGACGAAGAGTTACATTGACTTTACCATCTGGTAAATTAATGAAGATCAATAAGATATGCAGAGATTACCACAGAGTCCTATGACAACCATATTGCACTGTTTGAAACAGAGTGAGGACTTCAAGTATATACTTCTTTATTATTTGAAATTTAGTTTTTAATTTGAGTTATATACTATTTTGTTATTTGAAATTCAAGTATATACTTCTTTATTATTTTATTGAATGAATAAAGATTAAAGATTTCTTTTATCTCCCTTGTAATAATCTTATTAAATTAAAGTTAAATTGTTTGGGTTGTGTGCTCATTATGAATTAATAAGACTTGATATAATCGAAATATAATGTGATACAAGTTGTGTACTTGTAAAAGTAACATGGCCTGGCTCGCCTTGTGATTAATTCCAATTAAAAGTCTCGGGGGTTGGAGTGTTACATTAATATTTGGGATGATCCATCAGGCTCTTGAGCTCACCTCTTTTTCTAACTTTTAGGAAACTAAAGATCAGTGGCTATGTGGATTACATTCAAAGTTTTCTTTTCTAGTTTTGTCTTAATCAGTTATATTGGCCCCAATTTTCCCTTTTAGTCTAAAGATATTTTATTGAATAAGTTCAAGGTCCTTGTACTCATTAAATATTAAAATTGAATTTTAAAATAATGACATTGATTTATTTTGTTTAAAGATTTCAAAGTATTTTATGTGGAATCTATATGAGTTGACATGTCACAAGAAATCTTATAGAATTGGGATAGTGATGTTAACGTGCCGATTTGTTGACCTCCAGTGCAGTGTAGTAATTACACCCTTTGAACCAGCTTTATTGGGCCACAAGGGAAAAGTGGGGTATTACAATACTTTTTCAACCTTGTATGACACATAATGTACACATAGCACATTTTAGGCATGCCAAATGTCACATTTTTAATATGCTCTACTTTTTACATTTAAGTGTGTTTTTGTCCACATGTCACTTCTGTGAGCTACTAGGTGTTACATTTCATGTGAAAATGATCCTTTTATCCCTGGGTGATAAATTATCATTATGCCCCTATGTATTCAAATATCACTTGTCAATTCTAGATACTTATCTCAATGACATATGTCTCCTGAAATATTAAATCCTATATTTTATGTGAAATATTTTGTGTTATTTTGTTATTGTTTTCATTTTATCATTTATATAATTACCTATTTAATTAATATTTTATTCAATTTACTAAAATTTTTTTGGGGTATTATTATAGTGAAATTTCAATCTTGGGTTCCTCTTTAAATAGAGTATGGTCCACAATTTCTATTTGAGTTTTAATGTGGATGATGCTACCCCGAGTGCTTTTACCATTTGAAGATTTACTTTTTATTTTTAATGCCGATATGGTGAAATTTGGCGTTATCTCCATCATCTTCATATTTTTTCTTCATCTCATGCATGTCTTTGCCAACTTCTCCGCAAATATTCTTTCATGTTCCTATAAAGTGTTCCTTTGCCAATTTGCGCATCAGCTGCAAGAAATTCTTCTTCCAATGCATGGATTAGAACATAAAAGAATCGAATTCAGACCTTAGAGAACTTTTTAACAAATTTTATTGACTTCAACACTACGCCTCAGTATTGTAAATCTATCAACAACTTTTCTTCTTCAACTACATTACTTTTTCTTTGCACCTTTTTTATATATCTATTCAACTCACTGAATCCTATTGCGTAAAGTCCGATCTTAAGTAAAAGTTGAATTAAGTAATTATGGGGAGCTGATAATTATTGAAATTGACAGAGATAAAGCAGTTATTCAACTGAGAAGGCGATGCAACCTCAAAAATCCAATTTGCAAATGTTAGTCGGCGTACATTATCCATCTTAGTTTCTTTCTTTTTTTTTTTTTTTTTTTTCAAGTTGCCTTCTTTTGATTTTATTCTTGTTCTTTTTGTTGTGTGAAGATTTTGTGAATTCAGACCATGAGGTATTTCAACATCTTTCTTTTATGTGGACTGTCAACATAAACGGCGTGAAGACTATTGGCTTTTTGCTTAGCAATTGTCTAGCAATTCTTTTTTTTTTTTTTTGCTAATATCTCTGCAAGTAGATAATATTATACAATGTTTTTCTTTTTGTTAATATCTCTACAAGTAGATAACATTGACTTTATATATATAAATTGGTGACATTCATTAGTTAAAATTAGAAAAGTACATATTTTGTGTATATATATATTTATTCATATCAACCGCTATTATATTTTAAGTTGGCACAAAACTTTATTGAATATATTTTTTTAAGAAAAATTAAATGCTAACGATAAAAAAATGACATTATTAACACCCATTATTCATATAATAACATCATACCCATAGAAGACCTGCCCGACCTTCCCCAACCAATGAATTACCCTACCAATAATTAATGCATGATCCACTTTCATTAAATTATTTGCACCACCGATATACGGCTTCTACTATTTCACATTTGATCATGTAGTCAATCTCTATTTCGTCTGTGCAAGTATTAATTTCATCCTAAAACTTTATTTCAGGAGCTATATATGATTTATTTATTTTTTTAAAAGTGATTGTTTATTTCATCCTAATTGACTTGTAACAGTGGCTATGGGCTCATAATTAACCACTTTGGTAGCTACTTCATCCCACTATCCTTTATCTAAAGTGGAAAATGACTCAAATTGACTTGTAATACTTTGTGATATCACAAAAGTACTTGTGATCACGGCTAATCATTCTTTTGACATTATTGGTGTCTTGGTGAAATTAGGTCCCAATGAGAAGCACTACTATTTTCATGTGAAAAAGAACAGTGATACACACTCACTGAAATATATGTATATATATATATATATATATATATTATGTTTCAATATATAATTAAAGAAGCTAACAAAAGAGGCCTATGGTTGAGTCTATATATTTGAAATTAATTTAGGGCTGTCCTTAAATTAATGATTATTTTCATTTTAGTATAATATAATAGTATACTAAGAGAACAGGCTATATATAAATTAACCACACATTTAAAAAAAAAAAAAAAAGAAGTAGGTGGTAATGGCACTCACCTAAACCACAATTAACCTTTTGGGATTAGGGAAAAAGTAAGAGTCTTGAAAGAAACCTAACGAGAGAAAGCCAGTAAATGATGGCATTGGAGTTTTGCCCAACAAGCTCTAAAAAATTGTATAATATTTAGTGATGGTACTCAAAAGTCATACTCATTGTACAAGAGAGTTTGCAGCACCACCATGCTTCTCATTGCTTTTGAATATTTTAAAGTTAACGTTATCTATTGTATAGGCATCTTAGTGGGAGAATCATTAAAGGGTGCAAAGATTATTTAAGTCAACTTAAATAATTATATAAAGTTATACAATGTGAAAACGGCTCTATAGCTAGTACTAGATAAATCCAAGTTAAAATTACTTGGCACACTTGAACTTAATGCATTTTAATATTACCATTCGATTTGCTTTTTAATACGTGAGATTTAGATGGAGAGCTGAGAATTTGAAATTAATTTCTATTAATTCAACAGTGCTAAGGGGTTGTTTAAAAGTTAAATGCTTGAAGTGTTCTTAAACATGCTGTTCCTACTTAGAAAAAAAATGCTAGCTAGTCTCGTAGATTAAAAATGCGCAGATACCTACCTTATAGAAGCAAAACAAAAAAGAAGAGGAAAAAAAAAAAAAAAATTATGCCTGTTTATCTGAAAAGAACCAATAGAAGTTTATGTGTGTAACAATTAACGTTAAATACATTGTAAAACATATCCGATACGCAACTATAACTTAAATTAATTTGCAACAAGTTATTCTGCAATAGAAAAGTTTCATTTCTAAGTCATTTCAATATTTAATTCGCAACAGATTTTTTCAAAATTACAACGAATATTTTCATTTCAAATGGGCTAAGAAGAAATAAAATTTATCTTTATTTCATAAAAAAGTTATTTTGATTCAATCAGCTTGATCTTTCTCAATTTGTCTATTGAAATTTTGCCCAATTTCAAGAAAACTAAAAGGAAATTAAACGATTTTCTTTATCTTATAATTTTCTTTTTAACCATTACATACGACCAAATTGAATAATGACACTCGTAATTTTCTTGAGCCTCTCTTAAGCTTCTTTTAGCAGATGAGACAAACAAAATAAAAAACATTAGACCTGAGTTAATTGTAAGTGAATAGTCAAATTAATCAATTATCCTTTCCTCTTTATTGAAACGTGTGAAGGCAGTTGAGATTACTTTTAATGCAATCCCCCAAGAGATTGCATGCAAAATCTGTGCGCTCGGAGACATGGATTTGGATGACTATAAAACAATGGATTTAAACGTTTTCTTTTTCCCAAAAGATTAAAATTAAATATATTCACAAAAGTTTGAACATCAACCCCATGGAATTTAAATTAATCCACAAAAGAACCTTGATTTCTCGTCAAAGTCCAAATGGCCAGCTTAAGAGCTAATTACAAGAAATTTAGTCTAAAACAATAACATATTTGTTATAGACCTATACAACAATACTTAGATAGATGTTGTAAATCAAGGTGTTGTTAAATACTTAATAATTTTTTAATAATGATAGCAAACTTGTTGTAGTAAAGCACTGTGTATTTGCTTGAAAATTTTAATTTACAATACCCGTCATTAGTGACTTTCAACAATACTCATTTGCATATTCTTGTAAAAGGTAGCATTAATTCTTCTTCTCACTCACTCTACAACGACTACTCCTGGTTAAAAATTGAAACCTTTCAATAACATTATTTTGACTTGTATTGTATTGCATAATATATGTCTTAAACACTTAATATACAATAATGAGGAACACTTCTACAATTGACAATGAAGGTTGTCGATAGGTTTTTTATAATTAAATTATTTTATCATAGCGATATATAATGTGCATATTAATCTTATAGTTTTGACTCGTGCTAAGGGAGTGATGAGTTTTATTGTTGTTTCTCCTTCTATTGGTGAGGCTTAATCATTTAGGTGGCACCAGCAACCTTCCATAGCACCATACCTCTGCCATCAGTGGCGACACTCCACTGGAGGAGTCTCCGTCATCAGAGGCTAAACCATCACCTGGACCATCCACTTCTTTGCATTTAGGCGATGAAGATGCACAACATGTGGTGCCAGATCCAAAGAAGACCACTATTACCTTGAAGATTGGAGAGCGAGTCTAAAATTTTTGTTTTTTTTTTCAATATTTCGCAAAACATTATAAAATATCATAAAAATATTGATAAAGTTTTACGTTTAATTTGTTTATATTAGGTTGCACCCCTTTGATAACATTTCTCATAGGCATCAAGAGATCTTTCAGGAGTAGGTTTTCATGAAAGACCATCTCACAACAAACCATCGAGTTTTATTGACGAGAGTTCCAAGTAAACATTTTTATTTTTATTTAAGTAGTTAGATAACACTTGTGAAATAATTCTAACAATGTTATTTATTTAACTACCATTTTTGCACAAGTCCAACCAATGGAATGAGGCTATTGTGTAATACCCCAAAATTTTGTTGAATAAAATAAAATAAAATAAAATAAATTTTTAGGAAACCATAGAAATAATGTTGTGGAAGATGTATAAATCAATGCACCAAAGGGTAGGTAAACAAGAACAAAACACTAAAATTTGCATACCAGCAAGTTTTTGTTTATCGCGATTATAAAAAATACTACTGCGATAGTGTGTGTCTACCTAGAAAATCCAATGAAAATATTGCGTCCTAGTTATCGTGGTAATACATTTTCACTACAACGGTAATATATAAGAACTTGCATGAAAAAGATTATGTAAAGTTTCTAAAACGACTAAGTGAAGTTTTTAACGTGTGGATAACTTTTAAAAACATCACTTACTAATGTTTTGTGCATAGGAAACAAGAAAAATAGAAAGGAAAAGAGTTTAAGAAATATTTATCCCAAGGAAACAATATCAAACTTCCTAAACCCAACCCCATTGAACTCTTATAAACTTATCATGAACACTCCATCCTCATCTCTCAAGCAAGCAAGAGTTCTCTTCTCTTCTTGTTTTCATATCTGTCTTTTTGGCACTCTTTCATTCCCTAGCTATCTCATACAACAACCACAATAGTAGGAAGGAGGAAAACTCGAATTAATTCTAGGCATTCTTTTAGAGCAACTGGAGGATTCAACGAATTAATGAAGGTATAACGAACTTATCTAAGTCTTAATGCATGATTTATGGTCTAGAATTTGAGGTATTACGATGCCAAGGTTGTAGGAGAACAAGGGATGGGAGAAACATGGACATAAATCCACGATCCTATCTAAGTCTTAATGCATGATTTATGGTCTAGAATTAAAGGTATTAGGATGCGAAGGTTGTAGCAGAACAAGGGATGGGAGAAACATGGATAGAAATCCAATTTTCATGGTGATTGCCGCAGTAGTGATCTTTGTTACTGTGGTAATGCCTTCGTCTTCCATCTATTTTTAGACTTTCACCCTAACTACTACGGTACTCTACCGTGATAATGCATTGTATTTTTGTCATTAACTTTAGGTTATTGTGGTAGCCTATCGTGGTAACATGTCCAATCTTTTGCAACTTCCTCTCGTTAGTTGTCTACTACAATAATGTCATTTGGTTTCACTAATTTTCACTAGTTATCGAGATAATGCTTTTGTACTTCTTATTTTCACTTGCCTGTAATCCTTTCTTCTATCGCAGTACGCAAATGCAAGACCGCATTAAGACTCAAATAACATGATTTCCTTGCACATAACATGCCACATAGGGTAAGGAATCATTAAAGTTTTATTTGAAAGGATTAGAAACATGTGAATCACTAAGAATAATGTATTGAATACTAATCTTTAAGGTTGAAGACTCAAGAAGGCTCAAAGACGCTTGGAATATCACCATAAGGACAAGGAAAAATTAAGCGTCAAAGGCGGAGATAATTTTCGGGTTTTAACTTATTATTTTGATTCAAATAATTTATGCACATATGCTTGTAGTCTAGGACTATGTGTTGAACTGAATGTAAATGTTATGCTTGAATATGCATGTTTAGAGTAGTATGATGAATGTATACTGATATATGATTCAATAATGGTTGCAATATCATGATCAATGATATATTAATGACTTGTTTACTATGCTCACATGTTAGTTACTGTTTTATATCCAATTCAATATGCTTTGGTTTGTTTTTTCCATTGAAGAAAGATTAATAAAAATAATAACTACGTACTGGCGCGGTGATGGATTTCATCGTGAGTGTCCAACCCGGACCTAGTTTGCTACATGAAAGAGGCATGCTATTACAAAGGTGGTATCAGAGCTCAGTTGGTAGGTTATTGGTGGGATATCTACTCTGATACCAAAGGTGGTATCATATATCAGTTAGTAGAAACACTAGGCTATAGGATTTTAGAGCTTAGGTTATAGCTCACTAGGAAAAATATTTACTCTAATGCCAAAGATGGTATCAGAGGCGCTTACTTAGAGTTGATTTAGAACTATAAGTTGTGTCTTACCTCCTATTTTTGGATTGAAATTGTTCTAGAATGACAAGGTTTGTTTTCAAAAAAATGTATATATATATATTAAATATTTTGTCTGGATACAAAGATTACAAATTGAGTTGATAGAGAGTAAGTCTTGTCCTGAGTAAAGTTAAACATTGAAAAGAAGATAGGTTATCCCATTCGAGAAGGCAGGTTATCCTAAGTAGACTTTGTCTCGCCTCTTGATTGGAGGTTGTCGCACTAGCTCATACAAGTGGTTGGAGTTAAAAAACATAGTTGAAACTAATTTCCTATCAACTAAAAGGCAAGAGGTGGTACAATATAGGGCAAAATGTACTAGATTAAAAAGGTGGTATAAGAGTTGACATAGGTTGTTGGTTTGACTGAAAAACATTTCAACTAAATATTGAGACCCTAGATCTAAGAAAAAGACCATAGGTAGAGACTTGAGTATTGCCAAGAGTGGCACATTGGATAATGGATGAATTAGGACATAGGTTAGAGAATGAAAATGTATGAGAACAAAATATTTGTTTGGTTATGACACGAGATCAGGAGGTTCCTGTATCTTTGGTTTTTGTGTAGTGTGGAACGCATAGGAGTTCAGAGGTATGAAAGAATCTTGGACTCAAAGATTGATGGGCTATGTTTGGCGAATAGCTGGTGACATTGGAAGAACTTGTTTCCCCATGCCTAGCTAGTACGGGTTGGTTAAGTATAGTGTTGCTTGGAAAGCCTTAGTCATCGAGACATTTGTAAAATTGTTTGGGTGTAGTGAAATATCTAAGTGAAAGCCTATGTCAACAGGCAAAAGTGGTATGGGACGCTCGACCTCAAAGGCATGGATGAAAGCTCGAGAATTTCTCTATGCTAGAGTAAAATTGTATGATTGAATGATTTTTTGTATGCATACTATATTTAAATGTCATGAATAAGTATATCACTTGTTTGTGATCATGAAACTCATATCTTGTACCCAAAAACATTAGATGAATTTGAAAAACCTCAAACAACATTTAGAAGAAAAAACTAATAGTCGTCGAATAAATCAAGAACCTAAAAACATGAATCTAACATTATGATAGCATGAACAACCTGAAAAAAATGAGGAAATTAATATAGCAAAGGACATAGGAAAGATAGGTTGTTATCACAAGTCTAGAAAAACATGTTGTATCCTGAGGATAAGAAAAGACAAATTTGTGTATACCCAGATTGATTTGAAATGATACTATGATTGGAAATTCTCTGTTATAATACCTTATTGGATACTAAAATAGCTTTTGAGCTGAGAATACTGATAAGTCTGGTCAATGGGATCAGAGGGCAGATGTGGCAACAACAGCTCCTGTTGGGGCAATTTTATCACTATTGATGTTGGTAGATATCATTGATAGGTGGTCGAATAAGTTATGAGGGTTTTACCTCAGGCGTAGAATTAGCCTCCAATGTAGCCCCAGCCCTAGCCCCAAGCTCAAATTCATCAGGCCCCATTACTGAATGGTCTAGTAGTACCGAGCCGAATTGTTGTTGAAGACAAGGAACAAAAGAACATACTGATAGAACTTCAGAAGCTGTATCTGAGTACCTTCGATGGCAAGGTGGATCATATGGCAGTTGATGTGTGGTTTTCTCAGATTAACAAACATCTGAATGTTTTGGGGGTAATTGGCCCTAGACGAGTGGCTTTAGCGATACATTAAATCGTTGGACCTGCTTATCATTGGTAAGAGATGATCAAGAATGATCCATAGATGGATATTTTGACCATGATGTGGGAGCAGTTAAAGTTATTCTATGGTAATTTCTTCTCCATGGCTAATAATAGACAACTTCAGTTCGAGTTTGTGTGATTGACTCATAAAACTATGATAGTGACTAAGTATAAGAGAAAATTCACTCAGTTGTTAAGATTTGCACCTAAATTGGTTAAAGATGTGCAGGCCGAGATTGATAAGTTTACAAAAGGACTTCGGTTAGAAATTAGTAAGTAGATCATTCCTTTGAGGCTAACTACGTTCAAGGAGACAGCGATTAGAACCCAACTGATCGAAAAAGACATTAACTTCGAATAGTTGCAACAAAAGGCCACAAAATCATCACAAGGCAAGGAATGGGAATAAGAAGTAGAAAACCTATCAGTATAATGGTAATAAGACACCTCAAACCCAAAAGCAAGGATAGCAGGCACGACCTAACCGTGCTAATGAGGAGTAGAGGGAATAGGACAAACAACAAGGCTTGTGTTTCCTCTACAAGCAGTATGGACATGTGGCAAAGTTTTATCCTACTAAAGCTCAAGCCCCTTAGTAGCAACAACAACAGTACAATTAGGGAGGAGGACGAAATGATCATCCTCAAGTTAGGCAATAGTAATAGCCCTGACAGAAGAATAATAACCAGGGGTAGAATCATAACTAGAACTAGGGCTATGGGCAAAGCCAGGCTAGAGTTTTTGCTATTGGGAACGTTCAAGATGATCAAGTCCCTACAATAGAAGGTGTGTTTCTATTGTTTAATGTTGCTACGAAACTTTTGTTTGATTCGGGTGCTACCAAATATTTTGTAGATGAATAATTAGTTGATAGGTTATAAGTAGTAACAAATACCTTGCTTATGATATTGAATATATCCACACCCATAGGAACAACTGTTAGCTCAAAAAGAACATGTAATTGTGACCTTAGATTTGAAGATATGTTGATTTCAGCCGATCTCTGTGTACTTCCATTTTATGGGTATGATTTAATATTGGGAATGGACTGGTTAACCCATTGTCAGACATAGATAGATTGTCCAAAGAGGAGGGTAACAATAACATTACCTTTAGAAGATACTTTTAGAATCAATGGTGATATGCAGATGTTACTTAGAAGCCCAATGATAGCGATGTTGAACTGCTTAAGGCAGGAAGAGGACTTCAAGAAGTTCTTGGATGTAATAACCCCAAAAATTTGTATGAAAGTTTAATAGATTAAATAAATAAATCGATTCTTGAGAATTTTGGTAGAAATTTTGGTGCAAAATTAATATATGTTTCAACATAGCAAAAAATAGCCCAAAATGAGAAATAGAAACAAAAGAAAAAGAAAAAAAATATCATTTTGCGTCGGGCTACCATGTGTAACGGTCATGTCTGGACATGCACCGTAACCTAATTAGAGGGTCCGTGAAGTTTTGTCACGATCAGAGTTCGTTTCGGCCTCCAAAAGGCCCAGTATGATTGGCTTCACATTTTGATGTCTCCTTTTAGGAGGAGATAGAAAGCTTAATGTCTATTATAAGGGGGGACATGGTCCTAACCTCCTTGATAACATTTAATGGGTCATCTTAGGACTACTCCTTGGTTCAACCCAAGGGGCTGGCTATCTTTATTCTAGAAGGGATGTAGATAGTTCCCATGACTTTGGGTAAGTTATGGGATACCGTCGAGCGACGTACGGTGCAGGGCCCGCAAGGACCCGAGGTTGGGTATATGATGCCGGTATGCCACCCAATGTCCGAGTTGGGCGTATTGAACTATCTCTAACCATCATGTTGGAGTGTGCTTGCTGTAGGATGCACTCAAAGGAGTCATTCAACGAGGGATGCGCTCGGGGGAGCCATCCACAGAGCTTACGGTAGTACATAGTCAGTTGAGACACAATGTACCAATATGCCTGAGTAATCGATAGTCCCATATGTGTTGGTTATCCGGGGTTCCGACTCAATATTGCTATTAAGACTTTCGCTGAGCTATTTGAGATGAGTTTGTGTGAATGGCTGGCCAAGAATAGGTGTGTTCGAAGCGCCGCACGGACAAATCTAGGGAACGATTGATAGGCCCGTGACACATGGTAGTCCAAGCATGACTACAGTAAGGAGGTGCAAATGCGTAAAAAGCCAAAAAAAATGAGAAAGAAAAACAAGGTGTGCATGACTATTGTAGTAACGAGAAGCATTACTGCGGTAGTGTGTCAAATATTGCGAAAATAATAATAGATATGTGCCAAAAATGATTTAGAAAGTTTATACAAACCATTACCACAGTAACCTATTGTAGTAAAACGGCAAATCTCCGAAATAATGTCTAGAAAATGTTGCCCAACACAAATTGAGAAGTCCCCAAAACCCTACTTACTAATTCCTGTGTGCAAAAGTGGAGTTTTAGAAGGTTTTTCACATTGGAAACACCCCAAACTTGCCAATTTCCACCCATTTGGAAACACCCTAAACCCTACCTAGGCTCCCATTCTTTTCACCCTTACAAGAACTAAGTTCCTTTGTAATATCCCACATTGGTTTGACTCTAGGGGGATTCTTGGGCTAAATGTGCATTCAAGGGTGTCTCATTGTGCCGAACGCTTTTGGGAGACTCAGGTTCAAGTCTTGCTAAGAACAAAATCCTGCATCTAGTCAGTGGTGGCTAAGGTGGGGACAATATTGTCACGGTAGGCCTGAGTTGTTACAAATGATATTAGAGTTGCTCTGTGTGTACTGGAGGTGTGAATCTTGAAGACGAGATTGCTCCCAAGGGGGGTGGATTGTAATATCCCACATCGGTTAGACTCCAGGGGGATTCCTGGGCTAAATGTGCATTCGAGGGTGTCTCATTGTGCTGAATGCTTTTGGGGGACTCAGGTTCGAGTCTCGCCAAGAATAAAACCCTACACCCAGTTAGTGGTGGCTAAGGTAGGGATAATATTGGTACATAGTGGGCCTAGGTTGTTACAAATGGTATCAAAGCCACTCTGTGTGTACTGGAGGTGTGAATCTCGAGGACGAGTTTGCTCCCAAGGGGGTGGATTGTAATATCGCACATCGGTCTGACTCTAAGGGGATTCTTGGGCTAAATGTGCATTCGAGGGTGTCTCATTGTGCCGAGTGCTTTTGGAAGACTCAAGTTTGAGTTTTGCCAAGAACAAAACCCTGCACCCAATCAGTGGTGGCTAAAGTGGGGACAATATCATCACGGTGGGCCCAAGTTGTTACATCCTTCTTGCTCTCTCTGTCTCTCTCTTGGCATCCCTCTTTTTCTTTAGTTATTCTAAACATCAATTGGAGTAGCAGTAATGAAGTGCTACAGAAATTTTGTGCTAGCAGTTGGGAAGGTTTAAAGGAAATTCAATAGAGGGTTCAAAAGGACTTGCTATTTGAGGTCAAGACAAATTTTATCTTTTACTTTATTATTTTGATTTAAATAAGGCTTGTATGTATGTGATGATCTAAATATGCATGATTAGTTATTTTACATGCCACGTAGAATATGCATGCTTAGGCTTACATTAATAAATATGTATGCTATGTAACGATATGATCCATGCTATATTGTTACAATGCTTACTTACATGTTTAATTTTTTATTTAAGTTTATTTTATATACATGAATGTTATGGTTTTATACTTAATGAAAGACGAATTAAGATTCTAACCATGTACCAGCTTGAGGAGGGATTTCTTCATGTGTGTTCCAATCATGTAAGACGTTTGACTTAGAATAGGGTGTCAGGATTGACCCCAGAGTGAACAGGGTCTTCAGGAGTGATCCCACTTTACTGAGAAGGTTTTGAGTTTTAGGAACGATCTCTCTTCCTAGATCTAGAATAGAGCTCAACCCTTTTTAGTCTTAATTACAACTGAAAAAGATAAACTGTTTGAATCATGTAATATTTCAAAGTGTTTGATATGTTTGTCTTATTTGTTAAAATAATGATTTGAATATTTGGAATGTTCTACTAGGCTTCAAGCTCACCCTTTCTTTCTAATCTTTTAGGAAATTGATATATCAAGACCTTATGAAGACTCATAGATTATTTTTTTTAGGTTTTATTAAATAGTAGGGCATGTTGGCCCAATTTATTTTATTCAAGTTTTGAAGTTATTTTCTCTTGTAATAAACACAAAGGCTATGTACCTTTGAATTTTGAAAATAATTAATGATATGAAATTATTTTATCTGAATCTTTCTAAATGTTTATTTTTATGAATTATTGCATGACTTAATATTATTCAAAAAGTCCCAAGGATTTGGGAAGAAAAAAAGAAAGCGATATAGTAACACGGGCTTGCCTCCCAGGCAGCCCAACTCCAAAATATTACAAAGCACCGTCGGATGACTTAGGCTCAGGGAGTGAGAGGTGGGGTGTTACATGGAAGGAAGACACTAAAGAATAGAAGAAAATCTAGAACTTAGAGGTAGTTCAAGATTACAAAGATGTGTTCCCAAATAATTTATCAAGACTACCACCAAATTGAGAAGTAGAATTCAAGATTGAAGTTCTCCCTTGAATTGATCCCATAACCATTCTACCCTACCAAATGACACTAGTAGAGCTGATTGAGTACAAAAATTAGATGAACGAACTCTGGCAAAAAAAACTCATTAGACTAAGTGAATCACCATGGGGAGCTTCGTTGTTGTTCGTGAAGAAGAAAGATGGGTCTATAAGATTGTTTGTAGACTATCGAAAGTTGAATCAAGCAACAATGAAGAATAAGTGTCCCTTGCCAAGGATAGATGACTTATTCGATCAATTGAGGGGAGCCACTCATTTGTCGCATATTGATCTAAGGTCAAGATATCACTAATTGAGGATTCAATAGTCAGACATACACAAAACAACCTTTAAAACTCAGTATCGACATTTCTAGTTCACATTGATGCCATTTGGTTTTACTAATGTACCAGTAGCATTTATGAATCTGATGAACATAGTGTTCAGGTGATACCTTGATCAGTTTATAGTAGTATTTGTGGATGACATCCTAATTTATTCCAAATCAGAAGCCGAGCTTGTAGAATACTTGAGGATTGTATTGGTGACATGACTTAAAAGAAACCAATTATATGCTAAGTACAACAAGTGCGAGTTTTGGATGAAGACAGTCAAATTCCTTCGCCATGTAATCTTAGCAGCAAGCATCTCAGTAGACCCTGATATGGTGGAAGCTGTCACAACCTAGAAGTAGCCTAAGACAGTTATAGAGATCAAAAGTTTCTTAAGCTTAGTTAGATACCATAGGAGATTTATCTAATATTTCTCAAGATTAGCTGAACCTATGACTAAGTTAACCAGAAAAGGAGTCAAAGTCAATTTGGATGAGAAATGTGAGCAATCATTCAAAGAATTGAAGAAGAGATTGACTTCAGCCCCCATATTAGTTACTCCTACACTTGTTGTTGGATAGGTTCTGTATACAAATGCTTCATAGATGGGTGTAGTATTGATGCAAGAAGAAAACATTGTTGCATATGCTTCGTGACAACTAAAGATTCATGAGTAGAACTACCCAACACATGACCCAGAATTGACAATAATTGTATTTGCCCTAAAAATTTTGAGACGCTATCTTTATGGCGAAATATTTGATCTATTTTTAGATCATAAGAGTCTGAAGTACATCTACACCTAGAAGGAGTTAAATCTCAGGTAGCGTAGATAGATGAAATTTCTTATTGATTATAATTTTAAATTACATTACCATCTAGGGAAGGCCAATGTAGTAGCAGATGCCTTGAGTAGGAAATTTAACAAATAAGACAAGGAAAATGGTTACATGTATAATTTAATTGAGTATTATAACTTGGGTGTGACTTCAGATGAGTAGCAGGTGTACCTTTACAACATGATTTACCAGCCAAATCTTTTGCATTAGATCAAAGATGAACAGAGGCAAAATAAGTGGATCGCAAATTTGATAGAAGGAGTTAAATAGGGCAAACATACTGACTTCAGGGTAGATGCAGAGAATATAGTAAGCATTGGAGATAGAATTTGTGTATCGGAGAGTGGGTAGAGCAGAAAGACTATACTGGATAAATCCCATCAGACTAAGTATACAATGCATCCTAATGGCGACAAGATGTATTAGAACCTCTAAAAAATTTATTGATGGCGAGGAATGAAAAGAGATATAGCTAAATATGTCTCTAAGCGTCTAAGCTATTGGCAAGTGAAGGCAGAGCATATGAAACCCACTAGATTGTTACAACCACTCCTAGTCCCAGAATGGAAGTGGGATAACATTTCCATGAACTTTGTTAGTGGGTTAACAAAGAATCAAAAAGAAGAAGATACTTTGTGAGTGATTGTGGATCGTCTTAGTAAGGTGGCACATTTCTTGCCACTTAGATCCATAGATCAAGTCAATAAGCTAGGATAACTTTACGTGAATGAAATAGTAAGACTTTATGGTGTGCCAAAAACCATAGTATCAGCCAGAGACTCTACATTCACATCACATTTCTAGCAGAGTCTACATAAGGAGTTGGGCACCAGACTAACCATGAACAGTGCTTTCCATCCACAGATAGGTGGACTGTTTGAGAGAGTTTCTTAGACACTAGAAGATATGTTGAGATCTTATATTCTTGATTTTGAAGGCCACTTGTAATACCCCAGAATTTTGTCAAAAAAATTTATAATAAATAAAATAAGTCAAATAAATTAGTTTCAAAGATTTTAAGAAATTTTGGGTGCAAATGGTGAATTGGCACATGAAAAATAAAATAAATTAGAGTTATAGTAAAAATTAAACAAATAAAACCTTAATTTGATAATTAAATGAAAAATTAAAGTTTAGTAAAATAAATAAACAGAAATAAAGTATAAATACACATATAGGTTAATATGAGTATGAATAAAGTGTATATTAGCACAAAAAATGTGAATACTACATATTATGGGGATATGTACATAGAAAAATGCATATAATTAAATAAAATGTATTTATTAAAAATAAATCAAACGTTATGTGAATATTAGTTACCTGAAAATGAAAAATGAAATAAATAAAAATACATGAAAATAGAAAATATTGATTAATTAATTAATAACATTAATTAAACATTAAAGAAATAGAAATATATAAAATAAATGTAATATTAAATAATTAGAAAGGGGAAAAATTTAGCAAATCATCAATATGGAAGATAATCAAATTTTTATTAATTTAGAAGTGTCTAATTGGCTAAAATTCGGATTATAGAAGCTTTAGGAAGATATTTTGTAATTAGAAACAAGATCCAACGGCCAGACATCCATCATCCGTCGGATCTGTAATTGCACGGTCAAGATCAAAGGCTTAAACGACTCCCGGATGCACTGAACCACGAGATCCAACGGTTTACAAAGGAGTTTCCAGATCCAACGAATGAGATCAAACCAAAATCGACGCCCGGATGCACCAGATCAGCCAAATCGAACGACCAGAATTTGGCATGCGTGACTCGAGGACTATCGGACGATCCAGATTTGAGATATATACGATCTGATGCGTCAATCGAGGTTCATCGAACGACCCAGATCGAGGCGCTCAGGGAATATCGCGAACGGCTGCATCGATTGAGGAAGATCGATGGCGCAGAAACGATCAAACCAGATCGGACGGTCCAGATGGTTTTCGGTAATCACGAACGCGATCCGCACACAGAACTCGAGGAAAATCTACGGCTCACGATCCACCCGCCTAATCTCAATCGCGAAACGCGTGCTGCGATCAAGGCAATCCAACGGTCGACGTTCCATCCGCCCGATCTTGATCACGAACGACATCTCGAGGACGATCCGATGGCCAGAATCATTTGCTTCGATTAATAACCGATAAAATCATGAAAAAAATCAGGAAAAATTCAAAAAAATGTTTCTAAACTCGAAAAAATTCCAAAAAAAATACCTACTATTTTCCTATGCTTGGGGGGCACGAAATTTTAAATTTTCCACCAAAAAACTTACCATTTTACACACTTTTGAAGCCTATATAAACCTCCCCAATGCTCACAAATCAAACCATCCCAATTCAAGAGCAAACTAGTCCCTCTTGAATCGTTCTAGCCTTCTTCTTGGCATTCTCCTTAGTTCTTGAGTATTCTTGAGTGTTCTTGAGTGTTCTTGAGCATTTTTGAGTGTTCTTGAGTATTTTTGAGTGTTCTTGAGAATTCTTGAGTGTTCTTGAGTGATCTTGAGTGTTTTTGAGAGTTTTTGAGTGTTTAGAAGCTGTTGAAGTAGCGGAACTCTGCCGAATTTTAGAGGCATACAGAAGATACGCGTTTTAAGGTGGAAGTGACTTCTAACCTTTACTT
>JAJIYU010003265.1:0-27306 GCA_030144865.1 Tinospora cordifolia | reverse complement strand
TGAAAACCCAACGAACCAGAAAATCCCAAATCCAATCCTCAACTTCTTTGTTCTTCTCGTTCAGCTGTTCGCCCAAAACCAGAGCACCCAAAATTCTAATTCTTTCTTTCTACAACAACGACGACAGCCGCATCTTCAATTCATCTGCAACTCATCTTGTTCGTCCTCTAGGCGCACGGCAGCTATGTATTTTTTTTTTCTTGGTTCAGTAGTTGCAGCAGCTACAACCGCAAGAGATCACACTGAAACAGCAGATCCACTCCTCTTCATTCTACAGCAACAGCAGCCCTCACAAACAGAGCATCATTGCTCTGGTTCTTCTTTTTCTTCATTCGGCCGCCACAACAGCTGCATAACAATAACAGCAACGGCAACAGGCCAATTTAAGTTCTGTTTATAGTCTCTACTGGCGTTTCCCTTCATTCCTCTGTTTTTCGTCCGTTTATCCCCCATCAGCTCCTCTTCTCCATCACACAAGCAGTCCAACACACACAACCACTCAAAAGCCCCAAATCACGACCAGCGGTAGCACAAAAAAGGATCGCACCGTCTTCTTCATTTCTGCTGTTGCTTGGTTCTTCATTGCAGCAGCCGAAACCAAATGCCCAGAAAATCCCAACGCTCCCGTTCGGCCAGCAATTCTCATTCCCTCTGTGTATGGTTCACCTGCACGGGTTCTTCATCTTCAATGGCTACTCTCTGTTCACATATCCTCATCACCCAAAAGCAGAGTATCAGCCAGGTTTCAGATCTTCGTTCCATCAGCCCAAGTCACGCATTTCCACCGACACATCTTGATATATATATATATATTTTTTATTTATTTATTTATTTATTTATTTATTTTAACTTAATTTATTTATCAAACTTTATTATAGCATTATTAGTAATAATATTAATACTCAATTACTTAATCTTTTATTTTATTTAATAATTATTTTTTTTAAAAGCTGTAGTTTGATTATACGCTTAAATAAAAGAAAAATATTTTATCGTGACGTGTATGCATTTATGAATTTTTGGGGTATTACAGTGGCTGTGTCTGCTACCTCTGCTGAGGGCGATTACCCTGTCCACGGGTCGGTTGCTGCTGCTGCTGGGGTGCTGAAGCATGTGCTTTAGTAGGACAGTACTTTGCAACGTGCCCTTGTTGTTTTGATGTATAACAAAACCCTAGCTTTCTAGCCTGATCTGTCTAATAGTCTTTGGCATGGTCGGGTCGAGCCTGCTATGTTTGTGGTTGTCGCTAAGGCTGAGGTGCTCTGTGCCCCTCCTATTTGCTCCGCCTCTTCTGTGAAGGTCCCGCAGCCTTCTCTGACCTAGTCCTTTTCTTAACCTACAATGCCTGCTCAAACTCCAGGTTTCTCTCCAAGATCTTCACCCTCTCCACCGTATCCATAAAGGTTATCAAATTAAGCGGTGCCAAGATCTTTCTTATCTCCACTTTCAAACCCTCAATAAAACGATTCGTTTTGGATTACTCATCCATAACCAAAGCAGGAGAAAATCTGGCCAACTCTGTAAATCTCTGCTCGTACTCTGTAACCGTCATAGTCTTCTGCTTTAGGTTGACAAACTCTGACTGCAACTGCCTCTTTCTTACAGTGGAGGAAAACTTACTATAGAACCTAGTTTTGAATTCCTCCCAAGTCATCACTGTCTGGTCAACAGTGGGGTCGTTCATAATCATCTCCCACCAATGGTAGGCTGGCCCTACCAACTGATGCACTGCTAGTGCTACTCTCCTGGGCCCATATGCCCCCATAGCGTCCAGGTGCTTATTCATCTCTGTGAACCACCTGTCGGCTACCGTATAATCACCAGTCCCGTCAAAAGTACTGGGACATAGCTTCTGGAACTCCACCAATAGGTCCTTCTACTCCCTATCAAACCCAACAGGTCTATTCTGTGGTACTGCCTCCATGGAAGTGGACCCCTGATGGACCTGAAGCTGAGTCGGTGCCGGTGGCTTTGTCGATAACTGTGGCTACACCTGTGGCTGTACCGGTACTGATGGCTGTGGTGATGCTGATGGATGTTGGGTCCTCATAGCCTGTTCCACTGTCCTCTGCATCATCTCAGTGATGGCCTCTGGCGTCAGTGTAACCACTACCGGTGCCGGTGTCACAGGAGTACCCTCCTCACTATGCCCCGTCTTGGCTCCATTCCTACCTCTGGCCGCACCTCTCCTAGGTCTACCTCGACCTCTTGGCATTATCTACAAGTCAAAGATTTTTTTTCTTCGAAGTGAAAAATTTTCGTATCCATCAATACCCTTTACTTCATCGTGCTACTGTGACTCTAAATTCAAGTCTCTAGGTTTTCGTTTTGTTTCAGTGGCCTAGGGGGTTATGCTTCTAAGTTAACAACAATCTTTTTGTTTCTAGGTACATGAATTTGTGTATCAATACTCAAAATAATATGCTATATATTAATCATGCAAGCACACAACAACCAATCAAACAATGCACGCTGGCATAATGGAACCAAATAATTCCATTACGGCTAATATAGTTTTGCCAAATCATGGTCTCTAAGGATGACACAAGACCCACCGTACACGACCGTCCCATACCAGTAGAATACAACGCGTGCAAGTTCTTCCAAAGAGTCCATTCAGTGCCTATTACAATTTTGCAAGTGTCTCGCTCCTTAAGGCTGACGCAAAACCCACCATATGCGACCGTCCCATACCAGTAGAATACAGTGCATACAAGTTTTGCCCAAGAATTGATCACTCACCATACATGGTCTGTCAATCTCCGAGTCCAGGATTCCTCCATATCCCAAAACCCTATGTGTCCCATACCACATAGAGATCAAGGATACAAGATCATCCCGATCTCGTGTCTTGACCAATCAAGTGTTCGTTTCACATTATCAGTCTCTAGCTTATGTCCTAAAAGCTTTTATTTACTCTTATGATCCACTGAGCCTCCTTGGCAACACCCAGTCTCTAACTAGACCTATGGTCTCAATACTTGGCTAGCTGATTCGTCTACTGAGTCACCAAGTTCAAACTCTATCTCACTTTTATGTGATGTCATCATTCTCAATTTTTGGACCTTTCCTAAATAGAGCTCAACCTATAAGGCCACTACCGAGGTAGAGCTCAACCTACAGGGCCACTATAGTACTTTCGTCCTACCACGATTAGCAACTCAAGCACGGTGACATCACCTAAATCTTTGCTAGACTCCTATCCGCCTAGTAAATGTATTCTACTCATTTTATCCACTTTTCGAAAGTAAAATCCAGTAGAAATTCTTTTCCAGTGAAAGTCAAATTCGGTGAAGTTTTCATTTCTGTGAAAATTTTGCTTTGATAGAATCAAATTTATTCTGTGCAAGTTTCAACCTAGTATTTCTAGTAACTGGGCTCTAATTCCAGTTTTGTAACACCCCAGCCCTCCCACGGGTTCCCTCGGGCCGCGCTCGCTAGGAAAATGCGCGCCCATTCGACTGGGAAGCCGCCGCTGCATCGTCTGCCGAGAGCTGGAGCACTACTAAAATCATTAATCAGATTATGTTTCTCTTTCTTTCTATTTCTTTCAGGAAATAAAATCATTTTAAATAGTCATAAATTTTTTTTTTGAAACAAATTTCTAAGTAAATAAATTAAATCCGTAAAATTTCAAATGCAATGAGAACATCGAATTCAATAGTTAAACAACTTAAAAATCTCCAACATAATACCAAAATATTTAGTTACATGCAAAATGTTTAGAATAAGAGGAAAGGAAAGTGACACATGCCCAGCTCAGTCAAATACAAAAAAATCAAATGCGCAGCAACACTGACAACCTCCTCGGCAAGGTTTCAAAATAACCAAGTCCTCTGCGATGTCTGGCGACTCAAAAATCACCTGAAAAAGAAAGGGGGTGAGCTCAAGAGCCCAGTGGATCATACCGCACATCACTAGCATTATTCGGACCAACATACCAAACATGCAAATACTTTCATTACATTAGGGCATTTCAAACACTTATTTGTTTTTCGTTGTAGTTAAGACCGAAAGGTTTGTGGCCTCAGTGTCCCCTTCATGGTCCGGGAGCGAATCTAGAGGTACCACCCGAAGGCCGGTTACCTTTCGGGACCCTGGCGGGGCATAAGGTCCGAAGTGACACTCAGCCTGCAACCAGTCTCGTTGAAGACACCCACGATGACACCCTAAGGTCGGTCACCGCGCTGGTACGTGATTCTTTTGTCGTAATTTAATCTTCTTTAGTTTCACAGACAAGGTTTTCAATCCATAACAGCATAATATGCACTAACCTATGCAATTAAAATCATATAATCATTCAAGCAATCTTATCTCTAGAAAACACATAACCGGACGTCATGATATCATGGCAATCATTCCAATCAATTCACACATTCCTAGCAGGATACTAAGTATAAGAATAAAAAAACAACCACCATGTTTTATATTTAAAATTCAAATAATAATAGAGAGTGTAGTAATCACACCCACATGATTTCTAGAGTCACGCATGCTTCCGCGTCGCCTCAACAATTTTGATCTGAAACAAAAATCAAGATAATTAATTAATTTATTTTTGAGTTCCTCCTATTCACCCAAAATTCCCTATTTTACTTCACTTTAGATGAATTAGATTTTCACCATCTAGAAGTCCCTTAAAGTTTCCTTCCACCCTCAAGTAACTATTTTCTACTTCCATAGGACATTTCTAATCTTCTTATATTTACATTCGTATTAAAAGTAACTCTGTTACGAACAAAATAAGACTTCTCAATCTAAAATCTACGCTAATCTCCTAAAATATTAATCGTCACTTAAAATTATTTCCACTAATATCAACTCAGGGATTTCAGATTTATAAGATTATATTTCTCTCAAAAATATCAAAGTAATGATTTTTAGTTCCTAAATTGTTAATCTGAGAGTAGAAATCAATATCAACTAAATAATTCTTCAAAAGTGGTTCATTAAATCAATTCCTATTAAATAAGGTTTTCGAATCTAAAAATCTAATTTAAACCTTAAGTTGCTAATTATTTTATAAAAAGTTCTAAGCCAACCTCCTTCAATTTTAAATAAATTATTTCACCCTTAAAACTTTTTAAGAAATTCTTTTAACTCCTTATCAAATAATTTCTCTTAGCTGAAACAATCCTAATGTTTCACATTCGAATAAATCCCCAAATAAATTTTTATTTTCGATCTCCAAACCTTCGCAACCCCCTGAGCTTCGATCTCAATTTTTTTTTTACTTAAACATCCATCCCAAAAATCCACATAGATTAAAATAACAATTCTAACAAAATTATAGAATAAGGCTTCATCTTCATATATTTTTTTTCCTATTGAAGGCTTAGATTTTTTTTTTCTAAACTTCGTTTCACGCATGAAAATCACAGAAATAATAAATTTCCAGCCATCAACAATTTAGAAATCTAAAACATGTATTTTATACCTCTCCACTGTAATCAATCTCTTTCGTTCCTCGCCTAAACAAGTATCGATGCCCAAAATCTGTTATGAATCCAAGCAAAAATTTTAATCTCTCAAAAATACTAACACAAATTAATTAAATTATTCATTAGAATGCAAAACGAAGTTCACCATGTTCTAAATGATTTTTGAACGTCGAAACCCCTTTCGCAACTCGTTCTTCACGTATCTATGCTCTAAAACCCGCTCAAAATCCATCAAACAATAACTAAAATTCTGGCTTTATTTTTGAAATTTTTTGTGCACAAAATCTCAATTTAGGGCATCAAGTTTTCACCATTTTTGTGCCCAAAAAATTTCAGATCTTGTTGCTAAAACGTTCTTCACGAATTTGGTTTTGAAGTCAAGTTGAAATGGTTCGAATGAGTTTGAAAATCTTAGATCACGGTTGGAAAGAGTTAAGAACTAATTTTGGAAGGTCCCGTGAGCTTGGAAGTAGCTCTAATGGTGGCTGGTTTGTAGATTTTGTTCTTCACCAGCAACACACACGGCTGCTCTTCGTCTTCCACAGCAACACACAGATCGCACACCGGCAGCAACACTCTTCATGGTTTCGGCAACAGTAGAAAAACCCCATCGTCTTCTCTATTTCGCGTGAATCATAGTAGCAAAACAACTTTGCTGGTTTTCCTTCTTGTTCGTTCATCACGACCAGCCACACACACAAGCTGCAAAATCGCAAATCACGATCCTCTTTCTTATTCACCCATCATAGCAGCAACGCACAACTTAGCTAAATTTTCCAGCAACACACACAATAGCGAAAGTTTTTTCGTTCTCTTCTTCCGTCTCCATCCAACAGCAGCAGTTTGCACAATAGATCGAGCTTGAGCTGCTGTTCGTTCTTCACCAACGGCATTGTCTTCTTCATGAACCAAACCGGCAGCAACAACATGTTCTTCGTTTCAGTCTAAACCACAGTAGCACGCACAGCTTCGTTCCTCTATTTTCTGCTCGTGATTTCCATCAAAATGCACTAGCTACCACACCTTCATCACGAACAGCAGCAGCACATCGTTCATTCCTCTTTTCTGCTTGCACATCTCGGCTAGCAGCAATCACATCTTCGTTCTTCATGGGCAGCAATAGCAGCAGCATGCACCTCTGCTATTCGTTCCTTTGTTTGGTTCACAAATGATAGCAAACATCCTTTCTTCATCTTCGTCCAGCCATAGCAAAACCAAAAATCTATGGTTTAGTTGTTCATCCTTGCCCCCAAACGAAGCAGAAATTTTAGATCTGAAACATTCAGATCTGAAAGCTCAAAACACCCAAAAATTCCAGATTTTTCTTCATTCGTGGTGCTTCCAGATTCATCATTTTTTTATCTTTTCCTTTCAGTCAATTTTGGCCCTAAAACATGTTTTTTTTTGCAAGTTTTCAATTTTTTTTCTTTTTTTTAGCACTTTCTTTGTAAAACTCCACTACAACTTCATTTACACATATATTATTTTTCTTTGGATTTATTTTCATTCCACTAATAACTCCTAAATAAATCAAAATATTTTTATTTCAAATCTTCATTTCTCTACTTA
Source organism: Tinospora cordifolia (assembly GCA_030144865.1). NCBI lineage: Eukaryota > Viridiplantae > Streptophyta > Magnoliopsida > Ranunculales > Menispermaceae > Tinospora > Tinospora cordifolia. Next base: position 20,296 of record JAJIYU010003265.1, on the reverse strand, counting down.
TTTAACTATTTATTTTGTATATCTCTTTTTTTTTTCTTTCCAATCGATCCATATTAAATTTCATTTATTTCCTTTTGCACATCTCTCACGCCATCGCGCTCATGCGAGCATCGGATATCCTACTGTTCTGCAAACCTCGCATTTTTAACTTAAATATTATTGATTCTAAAAATCTATTTTCTGCACTTATCGTATTTTAGGGCAACTAAAAATGTTATTTTTAGTTTTATTCCTTTGTTTATTTGTTTGGTCATTTCGTATTATTATTATTCTAAGTATTATTATTTTATTTTTCTTGATTAATTTATTTAATAATTCCAGTGTTGACGTGTTCACATTGCAAAATTTCGAGTTATTACAGTCTACCCCCCTTAAATAAAATTTCGTCCTCGAAATTTAAATCAAATTAAATCTCAAATGGTATATTCCACAATTTTTAGAATATACCACTTCCTCAGTTTACTCACTAAGTCCATAGATCGAATAGGTGGGAAATGTGCTACCTTCGTCAATCAATCTGCGATGACCCATACGGTGTCTTTTCCTTTTTGACTTCTCAGCAGTCTGGTGACAAAATCTATTGCAATGCTATCCCACTTCCATTCTGGAATCAAAAGTGGTTGCAACAGTCCTAACGACTTCTTAAGCTCGGCCTTCACTTGTTGAAAGCTCAACCTGCTCTTTGTAATACCTAGAATAGAACTTACTGGTATGTTTTAAAACCATTCTATCTTTAGACGTGAGTTCACCTAGTTAAACCTACTCAACTCACTTGTGTCCCATGTTAATTTTCTTACCCTCATTGGTCTGGTCACAAAGCTAGTTACTAGTATAACTCTATTATGACATTCACCCAAAATAATTAACATCATGATACTTGAATTCAATTACTAAATACACAACACACCAACCCACAAGAACATACCTTGTACTGCAAGAGTGAGATCTATCGATGGATGTATCAGTATTAGCGACGGTGGTGTCACTGTTGGTTGCAAGGTTCTCATCACTTGCTCCATAATTCTCAGAGTGACCTCTAACATCACTTTCTGGGAGGTCTCCACTATAATCTCAAAAGTTACCACTGCCTCTAGTACAGGGGTACCATTACTCCTTCGTTGTAGCTTGTCGCTACTCTTATCTCAAGCCGTTTTCCTCTCAACACTTATTTAAGAGTCGGAACATTTGATTCAGTACCCTATAATTTTAATCATGATGGAACACAACTTTCATTTACCACAGATGATCGATAACCTATTCCTATGTGAAGTCAAATCTCGACACTCCCCCGTTTTCCCCAACATTTGGATATTGTGACTTATAATAACTATCATTGATTCTAACCTCTTAATCCCCAAACCTAAGCTCACATAGCGCAATGGTAGCGGATGTTGCAAGAATAATGTACTTATCCCCTAGGTCATGAGTTCAAAACTCTGCGGAGGCGAAATAAAATTCCAAGGGGGGGAACAGTACCTTGTGAGTAACATGCCATGACGTTGGTGGGTCTCGGTGGGTGTTACAATAAAAAGGTGTCTTTTATTGTGACGACCCCAACTTGGGCCCACAGAACCCCCCCCCCCCTCGGCAGGGCACTCTGTGTTAGGTGGTCACTCAAAGGTATTATCCCTGCCCCCAAGGGTTTTCTTTCACATCCGTGGAGATTTGAACCCAAGACCTAGGGCTCAAATACTTAATTCATTCCTCAGCCGCTAACATTGAGCCAAGCACTTGAGCTCTAGGTCTTGGGTTCGAATCTCCGCGGAGGCGAAAGAAACCCTTGGGGGTAGGGACAATACCTTTGAGTGACCACCTAGCATAGAGTGCCATGCGGGGGGGTTTTGTGGGCCCTGGTTGGGGTCGTCACATTCCAACATTACTATAGTATTTTTTTTGTTTTTGACAATGTACTATGGTAATTAAGATAATTTTTCATGAGTATGTTTCAATTGCCACAATAGTGTCTTCTAGGCACATTTTTGGGCCTTCTCAATTTCCTTTTTCTCATTTTATAGCTTGTTTTGTTCATCCTATAATGTTTTATATGACTATGGCCATTTGTCACTTATCTCCCAAGGAGTTGAGGCGAAAGTCACATTTTCCTCAATTGGCCAAGGTTTAACGATACCAATACTTGCATTATAACTACCCAATTTTAAAGACTTAGTTCTCCCCACTTGGGTCACTGTAATACCCCAATTATTTCTATGTATGCATATATGATTTATTTGATTAATTGGTATAGACACATGCATATATATTAATTGGTACATTTATGTATATTATTTTGAAGTGACATATAATTAATTGATTAATTGGTGTAGAAGTAAATATATTTATGTACATGTACATTGATTAATTATGATTGCTATAGGTATTAATATAGTAAGATTAATAGTAATATATGAAAAAAATGAAGCTATATAATATATATAGGATTAATTTATAGTAATATATATTAATATATACAGGATTAATTTATAGTAATTGATTAACTTTATTGATTGGTATATGTATTAATAGTAATTTATAGCAATATGTAATATTATTTAATACAATAAATAATATTATAAAGTATTGAATATATATGTGTAAGAAAAATGCATTCATGAATATAATATTTTATTTAGTATGATATTAAGATATGCATATATTATATAGAAGAGTATATGTGTAAAGGAAATGCATTCATGAATATAATATTTTATTTAGTATGATATTAAGATATGCATATATTAGTTAGAATACATGTAAGATATTAAGATATGCATATATAGAAAATGATAGTCCCACATTGGAAAAATAGACAAAATGACTCTATATAAACTCCCCTACGCTACCCATTTCAAATATAGAAAATGATAGTCCCACATTGAAAAAATAGACAAAACTAGTTGAAAAATGACTATATAAATCCCCTACTCTACCCATTTCATTCATCCTAAAGCAAGAGTTGAAATTCCTCTTGCTCTCTCTTTGCCTCCTTCTTAGCAACCTTAGTCCTAGTTCTTCTTTTCTTGAGCTATTCTAAATAGCTCGCGAGGTAGTAGCAACGAAGTGCTACAGAGATTTTAGGAAGCGATCTCGAGGTGAATTTCTTTCCTTTCTTTTAATTTATTATTTTGATTTAAATAATGCTTGCTTGTTTTATTAGTTTGATTTTATTCTTGTCCTTTGTATTTATACTATTTGATTATTATATTGCTTATGACCAAGAGAGCATGCTCTGTAGTTGCGTCTTATACGATCTTCTATATCAAAAATCGAAAGTCAATATGAATGTTATACTGTTAGAGCTATTATTTATTAATATACTATTTATGACCAAGAGAGTATGCTCTATAGTTGCGTCTTGTACGATCTTCTACATTAGAAATCGAAAGTCAATGATCATGTTATACTATTTGAGTGTTTAAATACTACTGAAATATTTATTTATTATACCATTGCACACATAAATAAAATTAAACAAAGATTTCAACCACGTACCGGTACGGGGGACTTTCTGTGTTCCATATAGAATTGGAACTGGCTGTCAATAATGACATCAGAATGGAACAGGTTTCAGGAATAATCCCATTAGAGATGGGTTTGAGTTTCAAAATTGATCTCTCTCCCAAGATCTGAAGCACAGAGGTTATTCCCGTTCAGTCTAAATTACAAATGAAATAATATATTATTTGAATTGAATTAATCCCTGAAAGTGTTTGGTATGCTTGTATTATTTGGTTGAAATAATGAATTAAATAGATGGAATGATTCATTGGGTTTTTTAGCTCACCCCCCTATTTTTCACATTTCAAGAAATTAACTATCTGCTAACGTGAAGAATTATTTTTCATTGTTATTTATTTCATTGTAAGCCACTTTGCCCCAAGTAAAATTATGTTGTTCAATTTTGAATTTATTTTCGCTATAATTGATCATTGTACTCAAAATTTCGAATAAATAAATAAAGGATCTTATTTATTATGATGTCATTTTGTACATAGACTAATGTAGATAAGAACCCTCATGGATTTGGGTCAAAGAAGAAGAAAATGTAGCATGGGCCCGTCTCCCGGGCGGCCCAAGATTATTGATCAAAGAAAATTAGAACGTCAGATGACGTGGATGATGGGGCTTGGGAGGTGGGGTGTTACAAATTTCCCATCCTTGTTATGTCACTTCAAAGAAGATATTGGGTACATTAGGAAGGTATGGGTACCAAGGTTTAGTACACAAATTATCAATATAAAAAGCAAGCTGAAAATGGGCTGGTCACTAAGTTTCTACAACCCAGACTTGAGTGTGACCACTCAACTTTGTGAGTTTGGTTTTAGGGCTATAAGTTACAGGTTCAAGTCATTCTTGAGCCATTGTGACCATGGCAAAGGCCACAATCTAATGAGGCTCTGATCTTAGAATAACACAATTTGTGGTCTCCTCAAAATTTCTCCAAATATGAGTGGATAATAAGGTTTCTATTATGAACGACAAGTTCATGACTTGGTTTTATTTCAACATATGTGCAAATGTAGTTAAAGATGGGTTAAGAAATACTTATAAAACATTTTTGTGCTGGTTTTCGAAGTGTTTCCAAGCTCATCAACACCTCTTTCTCGTAACTCAAGCTCACCCCAAGTTTTTGCACCTCTAGAGAATGAAAATTTCCATTCTCTTAGTATCCTCTTAAAATTTGAGTGTCATGTGTCTTTGGGTAGGTTTTTAAGCTTCAAATGGAGCTATTGGGTGTTTTAACCAAGATAATTATGTCCCTCAAATCTTCATTAGTTCTTGCATGGGCTTGGAAAGAGTATCAATGCTTCCAAATGCTAGCCACTTGCACTTGCCTCGATATAAAAAGTTTATATGTGCTCATTTTCTGAACTCTTTTTCTTTCATGAAATGTTGTGATCTTTGTTCTTCCTTCCAAGCTAATGAGGTACAAGTTTGGACAATTACAAGCCATCCATGTGGCATTCTAAGAGCCCTTGGAATGGTGGAAATCCTAGTATCAAAAGTCTCTTTCAAAGTGGTTTAAATTTGGGTGAAAAAAATGTATGTAGTTCATGTTTTGATTATCATGGTAGTGGAATATATTACCACAATAATTATTACAGTTTCCAAATTTCATTATTTTTCTTTGATTACTATGGTAGTTTGAGCCATTACCAGGACCATCCTTATTTTCTTTGATGTTTGGAGTATTTTGATAGGTTTTTGACTATGGTCACTCTCATTGACTAAAGTTGTAACATCTTAATTCCTTGTCCTTTCATTACTGTGACATTGGGGTCACGCATGGAGAAGCACGCTCATTCTATATTAATTGTCAGTACATGTGTCACCAACGAGAACTGAGATGTTACTATTCTTAGATTCAAATCATATTAAACACATTCTAAACACACCAAAACTCACACGCGTGATTCATTGATCCTTTGGACATAACAAGAAGTACTCGTGGAAATATATAGATATAATCATGAAAGTAAATTATTAACTTCAACATTAAACCAAATAAAATGTAAAACAAGTTTTCAACTAAAATCTTTAAGTAGAAGTCCCTAAAACATGACCTAAGGGGTCGAAATCTAAACCATAAAGACAATTAACAATTTAAATCAGTCTAGAGGGCAATATGCCCAAAAGTCACCTGAAATAAAAAGATGGAGTAAGCTTGAGAGCCTAGTGGGTCATACACAACACTTCCATAGCATTATTCAAATCAGACACAAAACATGCAACCACTTAAATGTCATAAAACAACCTCCATAGTGAGGTTAGCAAACGAGCTAGTTAAATGTCCTGGAGATGTTGTTCAGTAAGCACCGCCTCAAAAGTCACCTGAAATAAAAAGATGGGGTGAGCTTGAGAGCCCAGTGGGTCATACACAGCACTTCCATAGCATTGTTCAAATCAGACACAAAACGTGCAACCACTTATCACATATTAGGTATTCCAAACGTTAAATTGTTTAGCAAGTGTTACTTAGACCGAAGGGCCTAACCCTGGTGTTCTCTCATCATCATCATATTAAATTGATAGAGGCAAAGTGCAAGATATGTCAAATTTCAATGAGGAATGGAAACTCACCCATCACCTAACTTGGATATGAGAGACACACCCATCGCCCCATCTCCAAGAACTAGGGTCACGCCCATCGTTCTATCGTTGCCCGTTCAAAGTTCTTTATAGTTCTGTGACGAAAGGCTTGGATAGGACTAGACCCAATCGAATGAATCTGTAAAATCAAAGTTGCCACCCTCGCCATTGCGCAAGTCTTCAAAAAAGGCGTCGGAGGCCTCAAACTCATTTGGAGTTCGTTTTCTACCGCCACTAGCCGACCGCTAGGAAAACATAGCTCGACCCCCTGTCGAGAAAGGGGGTGGGGGTCCAACAAGCACTTGCTGCAGAGGGGTCCACAAGCACCTGGCCCGCCCCGGTACAACACTCAAAAATGCATGTTGGGTTGAGGCTAGCAAGAAGATTGCGACTAAGGAGATGAAGAATCGGCTCCGTAGTATCTACTACTGTTGATGGCTTTGTTTCCTCACCACCAAGTTGCATGAAGCCGGCCTTGCCCCCTTGGACTAAAATTGATCATCTAATTCACATTGAGGAAGAAAAAGTAGTGGAAGTAGGGACTAACCCATCATTCCTTATCATGAAAATGCCCACAATGATCCCCATGGACCACTGCGACAGTACGTGGTTCAAATCTTTATTTTATATGATCGAAGTTATACAATCATTCATTACATCATGATATTCATGTATATCACTTCATCATATAACATACATCACTTATACATGAAAATCAGACATGTTAATCATCTCATGGTATTGAGGATACAATCACATGTATCTCATGTTATAAGAGCATGTAATCATCAAGCATAGATAAAACGATCATGTTATTCAACATTCATGCAAAACATATGAAATCATGACATCATATCATTATTCAAGTGCATCCTAGCATGCTCTTAGGCATTCAAAGCAATGTAAACACGCACATGTTCAACATAAAACTCAAATAATATTAGGGAGCAAGGTAATCACTTCCACTTGTTATTTTGTTCCCTTGGGCCCTCTTCTTGTTGCTTCAATAGTTTTGAATCCTCAACCTTTAAACATTAAAGTTGTTTTCTTAGTATTTGATACACTTCTAATGTTGTTAAATCATAATCTAATGATTACTTAGTCATGGTGGTGTGTGGTATGCAAAAGAACTCCAATAGATAGGCAATAGTGTGCTTTCATTTCTATGTACTACGGTAAAAGAAAGGGGTATTACAGTAACCAGAATGTGTAGGTAAAGGGTAAATAGAAGAAACTGACACATTATTACGGTAATGCGAGCCACGATACACATGAAAAATGAATAGGGCCTCGACCATGTTACCGTGGTAGGCTACCACTTTAACGAGCAAGCCCTAATTGCACTACTGCGATAGTTTGTGTTCTAAGCATGTGAACAATACATACTGTGGTAGTCACGTGATTTCTAGTAATTGCACTCTATTCATGCGTTTCTCATTTCCTCTACTGTATGGCACTTCGATATACCAAATCTAAGATTCTGAAACCAACATTACAAAAGATAGAAGAGTTTTATACTTAACTCTTATTTGTTGCTCTTCTTGCTCGTCTCCAAGGATTGTTTTGACTGATTGTAGGTTTTTGTTACATCAAAAGAACATAAGAAATCTTGAATCATGTGCAAACCGTCATAGAGAATACTTAGTTGGGTTGAAATTAATGCATTACCTTTGTATGTTCGCCTACAACTGTGTTGTTGTCTGGATCTTTCACAGTCTGTGTAGTTCTTCTTCTTTCCTTGGCTTGCGAGATAATTTGGGATGGATTAAAATCAGTTTTGGACGCATCTAGGAGGAGGATGAATCGATAAATGACGGTTGGTAGGGTTTGGGGGAGGGTTTGTGCAACTGTATATCAAAATACACGAGAATTAGGGTTTCCACGCAAGAATGGTAACTTATGTAATCATGTACTACTGCGATAGTTAGGTTTACATTGAATTTTTGGGTTTTTGCTCCCATTATCGCGGTAACTAGAGTCTTTTGTGCTATATTCGTAGTTTTATCGGTATTTATCATGTTCTTCGAATTTATATTATTTTTGTAGGTTATTTTGGGTTCCTAATTGTGTTATATGATTATGATGAAACTTAAGCTTTCTTTTATTTATTTGAATTATTTATTTTATAAACATAAGTTTCAAAATTATGTAAAGGGTTTATTGAACTTTGGGAACAAAGGTTTATTTTTATTAAAATTTTAGGTTATTTAGGGCTAAAATTGTAGTAGCCTAAAGAATTAAAAAAAAAGCTCTTGATTACCGCGATAATGGATTCACTATCGCGTATTGCGTAATGTGCATTAAAATTGTGATTTTCTCTTTTAATGCACATGACTCAATCAAAGTTGCCACCCACTATTCTGTTGGACCCAACTGATAGATGAGGATGAGTAACACAAGTTGGATGCGATTATACCAAAGATAATCTCAGCGAAATCCTAAATAAATACAACCTCCTATCGCAAACAGTCCTAAACCTATACTAACTCCAAAATTGGTGTCCCACTATAAAGAAGTCCCACAAGAGAAAACAACAAGAATAATGGACAAAATTTTGAGATTTTGTCCCAGACCACGAGGGGAGACACTGAGGCCATACACCTTTCGGTCTTAATTGTAACAAAAACAATAAAGTGTTTGAAACATCCTAATATAATGAAAGTGTTTGCATGTTTTGTATTTTTAGTTTAAATAATGCTAGTGATGTTTTGTATGATTCACTGGGCTCTCAAGCTCACCTCACTAGGCTCTCAAGCTCACATCACTTTTCTTTTTCAAATGACATTTGATGACGCACGAGTCGATAGATACTAAGGAGGACTTAATTATTTTGTTAAATATTTTTTTGCATGTCTTATCTTTTCTGTACTTAATTAGAATAGGGCATGCACCCATTTTTCTTTTTGGACAGATTAATTTGCATGTGTTAAATGTTTTGGGTTTATTCCTAAATCATTTGGCTGCTTAAATTATGGACTTTAAAGCTTCTCATTTTACTTTGTCATTTTATAGACCTATTTCATTTGCTTAGAAATTTTATTTCAAAGAAAAAAAAATTGAAGTCTATTTAAATTGATTTTATCACTACTTGAAAGAAGAACTAGAAATACATTTTTGAAAGAAAGAAAGATATAGAAAGAAGATTAATTAAGTAGTGCTCTGGTTCTCGACGGATGATGACCTGCATGCATGGCTTCTACCGTTGGATGGGAGCCTCTATGCGCGGCCCTAGAAACATATGGACCAGGGGCGGGGGTGTTACAAAGCTGGTATTAGAGCCCAATTATTAGATATATTGGGCGGATGTTTAAATAAATGGATAATGTTACTTTAGGTGGTTAGGTTCCTAAAATATAACAGTGATGCCAACGCATCCTAAGTTTACTCCCATGTGAGACACTTGACTAGAGATGTTTGGATAGTTTGATGTTTTCTCCGAGAGGTGTTCTTGAGGGTCTGTTGCCCACCTTTGGGTCAGGTGTCCCTAATGGTTTGATGCCTACTCCAAGGAGGTGTCCTTGAGGGTTGATGCCTAGTTTGGAAGTGTCCCTGGGGTAAATTTCGGACCGATGGTATCACAAGAAAAGTAGTGTCAATGTTGATTCCACGAAGGAAATCTTTTAGCCGAAAGATGAGACCATAGAGACTGTAGATAGAGACTGGGTGTTGCCACAAAGGGATGGTCAAGCATAGTGGAGCTTGCAAAGCCTTAGAAATCGAGACATTTGCAAATTATGCAGGTGTAGTGAAATATCTGAGTAGAAGCCTGTGCTAATGGGCGAGGGTGGTATGGGACGCGCGGACCCGGAGGCACAGATGGAAGCTTGGAATTTTACTATGCTAATATGTATTGCTTGCTTGCTTGATTGAGTGATTTCTTGCTATATATGTATAATTATTTTGAGTATTGCCACACTAAACCAAACAAATCCAGAATGAAAACATACATGAGGGATGGAAACCTCAAAGTACAACTTAGAAGCATAAATCTATAGGCCACTGATCATATGAGAATATGGAGACATGAACTTAGAGTCATGTAGCACTAATAACGTGAAGGAAATTACTTTGGACAGTAGGACCACAGGTTGTAAAAGCACTAGTAGATGAGTCTGTCATGACATGGGAGCAGTTTAAGGCTCTATTCTATGGTTACTTTTTCTCTATGGCGAAGACTAGGCAATTACAGACTGAGTTCCTTCGGCTAACTCAGAAAACCATGACAGTAGTTGAGTATGAGTAGAGATTTATTGAGTTGTTTAGGTTTGTCATAAAGTTGATTAGAGATGAGCAGTCCAAGACCGACAAATTCACCAAGGGACTAAAAGTTGAGATCAAGAAGATTATAGCTCTTTTGAAGTTGACTACTTTGAGAGAAATGGTAGAGAGAGCACAATTTGTAGAGCAAAATGTTGAGTATGAGCAGGTTCTAAGGAATAAGCACAAGAGAACACAGCCAGGGTAAGCGGCAAGAGCCTCACAGAAGAAGAAAGGCAAACAAGATGGGTACAAAGCACCTCAGGCCCAGAGCCAGACATAGACTTAGATAGGCAACAGACCTAGCAGGCTCGACCAGATTGTGATATTGATTATTAAAGAGAGAGGGCTAAGAAACAAGGGTTGTGTTTTGTGTACAATTAGAGATGGCATCTGGTTAGACACTCTCTTACCAGAGCACTAGCTCTAGCCCCTAAGTAACAGCAGTAGCCACGTGGGTAGAGTAGTCATCTACAGTAGAGACAACAGCCATAGTCCTAGCCACAACAGAGAAATCAGGCACGACTTTATGCCGTAGACTCCCAGAATGATCGCACTCAAGCAGTGGAAGGTACGCTCCTTTTGTTTGGCATCACCGTACGAGTTTTGTTTAATTCGGGTGCCACTAAATCCTTTATTTTTGAGAATGTAGTGAATAGATTATAATTGGTAACAAGTCCATTGTCAATAACATTAGATGCAACCACACCCATCGACACTACGGTGAGTTCGAGGAGATATTGTAGATGCAACATGAGGTTTGGGGACAAGCTGATTTCAACTGATCTCTGTGCACTCCATTTTCATTGATATGACGTGATATTAGGTATGGACTAGTTGACCCAATATCAAGCATAGATTGATTGTCAGAGACAAAGAGTAAATGTGAAGTTATCGTCTGGTGAGGTACTAAAGATAAGTGGGGACATGAAGAGATTGCCAAGGAGTCCTATGTTAGCCATGCTATACTCTATAAAACAAAAAGAGGACTTCAGACAATTGTTAGAAGAGGATGCCAAAAAATCTTAGGGAAATATAAGAGATATCTGTAGTATGGGAATATGCAGATGTGTTCCTAGATGATCTGCCTTAACTCCCACCACACAGACAATTAGAGTTCAAGATCAAGTTGCATTCAAGCACTAATCCCATAGTCATTCCACCCCGTAGAATGGCATTGGTAGAACTAATTGAGCTGAAGATACAATTGGATGAGCTATGTGAGAAGGGATTTATTAGACCTAGCGAGTCACCATGGGGAGCTCCAGTCTTGTTTGTGAAAAAAAAAGGATGGATCCTTGAGACTGTGTGTGGATTATCGGACGTTAAACCAAGCAATGATAAAGAACAAATACCCATTACGTAGAATAGAGGACTTGTTTGATCAGTTCAGGGGAGCCACTCACTTCTCTAAGATTGATTTGAGGTCAAGGTACCATTAGTTGAGGATCAGGGAGTCTAACATATATAAGACAACTTTTAGAACTCGATATGGGCATTTCAAGTTCACAGTGATGCTGTTTGGTTTGACCAATGCGCCAACTGCATTTATCGATCTAAAGAGTAGAGTCTTCAAACAGTATCTCAATTAGTTCGTCATGGTATTTGTAGATGACATTCTGATCGAATCTATATCAGATGCTAAGCATGTGGAACACTTGCATATTGTCTTGGAGGTACTAAGAAGACATGAACTATATGTTAAGCTTAGAAAGTATGAGCTCTAGATGAAAAGGGTCAAGTTCCTTGGCCATGTGGTTTCAACTGAAAGGATATTAGTAAACCTCGAGAAAGTAGAGGAGGTATCAAACTGGAAGCAACCTACGACTGTTACAGAAATCAGAAGCTTCCTAGGTTTGACTGGATACTATCGCCAATTCATCCAAGATTTCTCAAAATTGGCCAGACCAATGACTAAGTTAACTAGAAAGGGAGAGAAGTTCATCTGAAATGATAAGTGTGAATAGGCATTCCAAGAACTGAAGAAAAGGTTAACCTTAGCACCCATTCTAGTGACACAGACCAATGGTGTGAGGTACACCCTATACACTGATGCTTTGCTGATTGGATTAGGTGTGGTGTTCATGTAAGAAGGAAAGGTAATAGCTTATGCTTCAAGGCAATTGAAGACCTATGAACAAAACTGCCCTACCCATGATCTGGAGTTGGTAGCGATTGTGTTTGCACTAAAGATCTGGAGACACTACTTCTATGGGGAGAGTTTCAATCTATTTTCATTATAAGAGCCTGAAACACTTTTATACCCATAAGGAATTAAACTTGAGGTAGCGAAGGTGGGTAGAATTTTTAAAAGACTATGATTTTCAGTTGTTCTACCATTTGAGCAAGGCCAATGTGGTGGTCGATGCACTCAGTAGAAAAATTAGTAAGAAGATGAGGAAAGAGGACAGATGTACCAGTTGATCAGTGAGTATAACTTGAGTATGACTTCAGATGAGAAATAAGTATATTTGTATGTTATGACTTGCCAATTGGATCTCTTACATCAAATTAGAGATGAGCAGAAAGGTGACAAGTGGATTGTTGATCTCATGAAGAATGTCAAGCAAAGCAAGCATACAGACTTCAGAATTGATACAAAAGGTATACTGAGACTTGGGAATAGAGTTTGTGTGCCAGGAAATGGGCAGAGCAAGAGAACTATCTTGGATGAAGCTCATCAAACTAAGTACATAATGCATCCAAGAGGTGATAAGATGTACCAAAATCTCAAGAAGACCTATTGGTGGAAAGGTATGAAAAGGGACATAGCCAAGTATGTCTCTAGATGTTTGACTTGTCAGCAAGTAAAGGTCGAGGAGCATAGAAAATCTTCAGAGATGTTACAACCTCTTCTAATACCAAAATGGAAGTGGGATAATATTGTAATGGACTTTGTTAGCGGCTTGCCAAGGAATCAAAAAAGGGGGAGACACCACATGGGTAATTGTCAATCGGTTGATGAAGGTAGTTCATTTCTTACCTATTTGATCTATAGATGTAGTTGGAAAACTTGGAGAACTATACGTTAAAGAAATTATGAGACTGCATGGTGTTCCCAAGGACATTGTTTCAAACAGAGATTCCAGGTTCATGTTCCAGTTCTAACAAAGCTTGCTAAAATAGTTCAAAAGCAGGCTCACCATGAACACTGCATTTCATCTTCAAACTGATGGGCAATCTAAGAGGGTCATTCAGATATTAGAAGATATGTTGAGAGCTTATGTCCTTGATTTCAAGGGCAATTGGAGCTAGTACCTACATTTGGCAGAGTTCGCCTATAATAACAATTATCAGGTGAGCATATGGATGGCTCCATATGAAGTGCTCTATGGCAGACCTTTCATCTGCTGCGTTTTAGTGCGCGAAGAAGAAGCGAAGAATAAAGGTGAAGACTTCTGTTGCGATTTGTGCAAGGAAGAAAAAGAGGAATGAAACAACAATAGTTTTGTTGTTTCCTCATGCGACAAAGAAGAAGCAACACTTTTAGTTGTGTTGTCCACGCATAGAAGAAGAAGACGAGTTGCACGAAAAATAACTAGTGGCTTTTGTGCATTTTCTACATGAAGAAGAAGAAGGCTTAGCTGAAACAAAAAAGGAAAGAAAAAAGGACGAATAACAATGGAGGGATTTGTGTTTTCTAGGTTCAGATCTACGAAAAAAATGATGCCCTAGATTCCGAGTTTCTTGCACTGCCTTTGAATCTTGTTTGTCTGATTTCGCGGGGGGTTTAGAGAGGATTTTTGAACATAAAAGATCTAGATCTATGAAGAACAACCTTCACAACATATTTGCAAGCTTAAATCTGTGATTCACCGTGTTGCGAGGGTGTGTTAGAGGGTTTCGAAGCTTGAAACGAGTGCGAACAAGATTTAGGGCATCGAAAATCTATTTTTGAGAGGAACGGAAGGGAAACGAAATAGCGAAGATGTATAATGTTCTCTAAACTCAAATCTTTGCATTCAATACTACTATTGTAGTGTTTATTTGGCTATGAATGTGAAAAACAAGATTTTTAACATTTCGAACTCTTCGCATTCAAGGCTCACAAATGTGAAACCTTTGCGTCTGTGACCTGCATATGAAGCTTCGCGTTTTGAATCCTATTTGCGAAGCTTCTCATTTTTTCAAATGCCCAAGACTTAGGTTTCATATTTTTAATACTATTGCGAGTTATTTTTAAGAAAAATTTATTTTTCGGATGCATTGGATGTGAAAGAAAATATTGTTGGAGACGTTGAATAGTATGTACCCACGCAACGAATCTCATTTCAAATATATATATATATATATATATATATATATATATAACTCACGAGTACTTTAAAAAATTAAAGAAAGTAGAATAAAATAAAATAAAAAATATTCAAGCCCCGAGAAACTAATTTAAATTTGAGTTGAATGATTAGTAGGGGTGTTGGACTCAACGGAATGATTTTTATTTTTCAGATTAAAAATTAAAGGGTGGTGAAGGGCGGTGCAGAGGTGCAAGGGACCCAAAAAATAAGTTCGGTGTGATTACTGTACTCTCTACTATTATTTAGATTTTAAATATTAAAGATGATGATTGATTATTTTGAGTATGCACTTAGGAGCATGCTAGGATTGTTCTTGAGTGACTATTGATTGGAATGATTGGTTGAATGCTGAGATAACAGTTGATTGTTTTAAGAAAATTGTTATGCTCACATGCCTAGACAATATGAAATGATTCATGCCATGAATGAATTACTTGAACGTTAGTATGATTGATTTACATGCGTTTGAAGTATTACTTATGATGTATGATTTGCGATGTGATTGTGAAACTAAAAAAGATTAAATTAAGACTAAAACCATATACCGGGGTGATGACCGGCCTTTGGGTGTCATCGTGGGTGTCCCCAACTAGATTGACTGAGAGGCTAGGTGTCACTTCAAACCTCACGCCCCCGTCAGGGTCTCAAAAGGTAATTGACCCTCAAGCATTACCTCTGGACATTGTCTCAGACCATGAGAGGGGGCACCGAGGCCACACACCTATTGGTCTGAATTGCGAGGAAAACAATAAAGTGTTTGAAATGCCCTAATGTAATGAAAGTGTTTGCATGTTTTGTACTTTTAATTTGAATAATGCTAGCAATGTTCTGTATGATCCACAAGGCTTTCGAGCTCACCCTACTTTTCTTTTTAGGTGACATGTGACACTGCACGAGTCGCTCGATATTAAGGAAGACTTAATTATTTTGTTAAATATTTTTGTTTTGTATATCTTATCTTTTTTGTATTTAATTAGAACAGGGCATGTGCGCAATTTTCTTTTTGGACTGATTAATTTACACATGATTAAATCTTTTAGGTTTATTCCTAAATTTTTGGGTTGCTTAAATTTTGGACTTTGAAGCTTCTCATTTTACTTGTAATTTTACAGTTTCATTTCATTTGCTTAGAAATTTTATTTCAAAGAAAAAAAAATTCAAGTCTATTTTAATTGATTTTATCACTACTTGAAAGAAGAACTGGAAACACAGTTTTGAAAGAAAGAAAGAAATAGAAAGAAGATTAATTAAGTAGTGCTCCGGTTCTCAGCGGAAGATGACCCGCGCGTACGACTTCTCATGCCAAATGAACGCATCTCTGTGCGAGGCCTGACTACGCATGCGGAAGGTCTAGTCTAGGAAACTGGGGTGTTACATAAAACCTTGATTTGTATGTCTTAAACCTTGATCTCCATTTCTTTTCTCTACCTTCATGAGAATTAGTTTTCTAGCAATCTCAAAGATTCATATTGTTTTTGCCACCATTAAAACAAAGCTTGAACCATTCCAAAAGAATCCAAGGAGCCCTGTTACAATATAACTCATCAACAAGTTACTCCGCGCCATTCGGGAAGGTATAACATTTCTATCCTATTTTAATGCCTAACTCTCATATCTTAACATTAAATTGAAGATATTAGGGCATTAAGTTCATGGGAAAAGAAGAGATGGAAGAAAACATGTTTTTGTATGATCACAAATTGATTATTGCAATAATTAGTTTTACTACCGCGGTAACACATCCTTTTCCAGTTTCTTATACAATGATTTACATTCTAGTTATAGCAATAATACAATTCATTATCACAGTAGTGCAACCTTTTTGGGCTTGTTCACTCTGGTTACTGCGGTATTGTAACTCTATTCTTTAATTTCATTCTGGTTACCATGGTAACCCAATAGATTACTGCAGTAATGCATTATATTTTGCCTTGTGTCTTAAGTTATGATTCTGGTCGCCATGGTACATAGAATTAAACTAACACTTTGACCTATTTAATAGACCATCCTTGATACACTATGAGTTGTATGGATAACAAATCATTAAAGCATGTCTAAAACATTATAGAATGGTTTAATCCCTAAAACAAATGTAAAGGTTGAGAACTTGAGACAGATTGGAGCACAACACAAAGATCCAAGGGAATCAAATATTGAGGTGGAGATGATTATCTACTCATAAGTATTCTTTTGGTTTCAAATATAGATCATGATTGGTTGTTTGTACTGATTTAATACTTAGAAGAATGCTAGTATATGACTATCGAATGCTTGGATGATTGCATGTAGGTTATATTATAATAGTATGTTGTATGACCCTAAGTATGATAATATTGTTCAAAAATATGTTGTAAGTATTCTTTGTTGAATAACATGACTTGTGTGACCTTATGTATGATTACTTGCTTTCAAAATATTTTATGTTTTCATACCTTTGAATGTTGATGATATTGAGCATGCTAGATATTGGAATGTTTTGTTTCACTTAACAAAGATGATTAAAAATTTTAACTATGTACTAGGATGATGACCGATCGTTTGGTGTCATTGTGGATGTCCTCAACCCAGATCATTTGTTGACACTATTGTCATGGTCGGTGACAATCGTAAGATGAGACTGAGAGTCATAGAAAACCTCACTCCTAACATAGAGTCCTGAATAGGTAATCGACCTTTGGGAGTTACCTTTGGATGATATCCCAGAACGATAGGGAGATATCGAGGATAGTCCTTTTGGTCTTAAAGACAACCCTGAACAATTGAACTGTTTGAATCGCTTAATGTTTGATAAGTGTGTGCATGTTATGTATTTTGACTTAAATAATGCTTAAGATGTATTGTGTATGATCCACTAGGTTCTTGAGCTCACCCCACTTCTAACTTTTTAGGTAACCAATGATGGAGTTCATGTTAACGAGCAAAACTAGATATTCCATTGTAGTAGTAGATGACCTATTGATAAGGCCTTGCTAGGTATGTTTTTTATTTAAGACATGTAGTCTAGACACAAGGGTTTAGATTGTCAGTGTTTTAATTTATTTCATTATTTGAAACTCAGCCATGGGGCCCACAACTTAGCTGTCATTTTGATGTTAAATTAAAATCTTTTCAATTAATATATTATCCCAAGGTTTTCATTACTCATTTTCTGAGCCAGGTTATTTATATACCTTGTTGTATTATGGGATATGGCTTGGTGAGACTATGAAATCAATGATGTATGAAATAATAATATCCCAGTTCTTGAATAATGAAATGTGACAAAAGCATATATGAATGCATATATATATCTCTAATTGTGAGACAAACGTGTCAATTGTGAATGATTCAAGAACTGGGGTGTTACAAAAGTGGTATCAGAGCTCAATTATCAACTACTGGGCTGACTGGGCTTAGACTAAGTCTAATAGAAACACCTCTAAGCCTAGATGATGTGTATAGGACCTTATTGATTAGGTTGTAGGTCTACGATATTTGTTATTGAATATAGATGGAGGTTGTGGGCTCAAAGAAGGAACTCTTCAACCAAGTGTTGAGTAGGATATATGCTAGAGACAGAAAATATGTGATAACAAAACATTTGATTGGTCAGGACACAAGATCAAGAGGATCATGTATCTTTGGTTTCTACGTGGTATGAGACGCGTAGGAATTTGACGTATGGAGGAATCTTAGACTTAGAGATTGACGAACCATGTTTGGTGGATGGTCGGTGACTTTGGAAGAGCTTGTTTCCCTATGCTTAATTGGTATGGGATGGATGAGTATAGTAGGGCTTGGGAGGCCATAGTCATTGAGAAATTCGCAAAATTATATGGGTGTAGTGAGATTTCTAAGTCGAAGGCTATGTAGTTGGGCAAGGTGGTATTAGACATTCGAACTCGGAGGCATGAATGAAAGCTTGGAAGTTTTTCTATGCTAGTGTGACATTTTATGATTATATATGTGATTGTTTTACTTATATGTTATGCTTATGTAAATTTTTGCAATATGTATATCATGAAAATTTTTATTATTGGGCCCAAATGTTATGCCCAAAAAACATCGGAGGTTTTAGAACAGCTTCATTGTGGACTTAAAAGCATAAACTAATAGGTCACTGAATGAATGAAAACTTAGAGACATAAATATAGAGTCATAATTAGTACAATGGATGTAAATACTTTGATTGTATATATTTGGAAGTTTACAATTGGTTTTATAACAGTTGAATGAATATTTGGCTTGTAGATAATGGCTAGGTCTAAGAGATATGTCACAAGAGCTACTGTAGTTGATGAGACTAAACAACAGGAATAAGGGGTACAACTTAATGCTATTAAGGTTCAAAGAGGGATTGTATTGACGCTTGAGTTGTTGACTGAGATCACTAGGAGAGTTACTAAGTAGGTTATGCGGGTTCCAGCTCAGAAACAACTGTAGGTGGCACCACAACTGTAGATACAAGTCCAACATCAGGAGCAGATTTTGGTGCAACAGCCAACACCCTTACCAGATGTTCCAGTTTGTCAGAAAGCACTTGATAGCATTGAGGACAAGGAACAAAGGGTTATGCTGATGGAGTTGTAGAAACTTTTCCATCCACATTTCATGGAAAATTTGACTACATGACAACGGATCATTGGTACAAAGAGCTGGATGAACATCTAGAATGAATTGGGGGCAACTGAACCTCAGAGAATTACATTTGCCACCCATCAGTTCAAGGGACCACCTAAGAGTTAGTGGAGGATGTTGGAGGCAAATCCAAACAACAATGTTAAGTAGATGAACTAGGAAAAATTCAAAGAAGTGTTATATGATAAATTGTTCTCAAAAACAATGCTAATGTAGACGCAATCAAAATTTATCAGACTAACCCAAAGAGATATTATTGTAGCTAAGTATGAGACCAAGTTCACTGAGTTGGCCAAGTTTACACCTAAGCTGATCAGGAAAGCACATATGAAGGCTAATCGATTTGTTGGGGGTCTAAAGGTAGAGACTCAAAAGGAAGTGGTGTCTGTGAGTCTCAAGACATGTCGAGAATCATCGAGAAGGCATTCTCAATGGAAAAGAGCTCAATTTTGAGTAGCAGTTGAAAATAAAAATAAGAAGCGGGTAATAACAGAGATTACCAAGGGAAACAAAAGAAGCAAAATAAAAATACCACTAATCAGTAGCAGAATAGGACATAGGGAAACAAGAATCAGTCCCAAAAGCAACAGAATCAGGCTAAGGTCGATATATAGTTGGCTCAAAAAGAGGGAACATGTTTCAATTGTGGTCAAAAGGGACATATTGCTAAGGACTATTAGAGCTAAGGACCACAGAGGCAGAACTAGGTACACAACAATGGACAGAGTAGTGTTCAAGGTGGTCATGCTCAACCGCAGCAACCTTAGCCACAACAACAATAGTAAGGTGGACATAATCAGAACAAGGGGCAAAACCAAGCCCAACTATTTGCTATGGCATATGGACAGGTGGACCCTACACTAGTTGTCGAAGGTACATTTTAATATTTAATGTTGTTGTGAAAATATTATTTGATTTGGGTGCAACTGTTAGTTGCATTGCATACTAACATTATTATATATATTTTACATATGTTTTGCATGAGTTTAGGTAGAAAATATGATATAATTACTCATAATTAGATGCATGATCAATTA